>JAMBLF010001262.1:0-113668 GCA_030578115.1 Leucoptera coffeella
CACTAAATAGGAAATGAAATCACATAAAATAATATCTAAAGAAATTCTACTGGAACCCTAGCACAGGATAATATTAAACCGTAGTTGATTAGGTCATGTACAAGACTGGGTCCACTATAAAATCGTTGAAGGAGAATATGGGAGTCCGTAGTTGTCTTTATGTGATTTTGGGTTAGCAACTGCTTATACCTGTCATTTACAATGTCAGTAATGGCAAAGGTGACCGGGACGAAATGTTTAAAAGTTCAGTATACCTTTGCGGATATTTTAACGTGATATATTAAATTCATACATACAAATTTAAAGTCGTAATATCGTTTAAGATTAAAGTAACGCAGTATAGTTATTTCGAAACCTTTTCACTATAACTATGTTAGTCTTACAACACATGGGCATGTTACGAGAACCTATCCTTCCTTTACTGAGTTGAAGTTGTGAACACAAATCAAAATCGAGTCTTTATTATAAAAACTACGAATTTATTTTTTGTTACGTAATATTAAAGGCTGTTAATATTTCGTATAAAATTACATAACCTACATAAAATAAAATTACTGCGTATTTGAAACCGTCACGCAATATAATTTAAAAAAAATTATTTACAAAGTTTGCGACGATGTAATAATAGTTTCATTTTAAAAAGTTTACAATCCTTTAATGCATTTCAGAAATGTACAACACTGTAGACAAGTAATTCCGTTTGACAATCCACTGGTAGGGGTGTGCCGTGCGTGTCGGATATTCCGTGTGCCATATTAATTTTGCGCCCCACTTTAATTTATTAGATCCGTCTGTATCGCATGCAACATTTGGGGTTGCCAGGAATCGTGGCGACGTGTTAGGTTTGTTTACCACTCTTATATTAGTGTTGACATAGATTACAATGGCTTTTATTGAGTTTTTTAAAGATATTCGCGTTTGTCATAATTGATCGATTAATATGTTTGGGTTATAGTAGAATCAGGGTAACCTAGTGGCGATTTTATAATTTAAAATTGATAGACTCGTTTAAAGCTAGGTTTTTGGGACTGTCGCAAGAAAATGTTATACCCAGTAGCATATAAAATCATGATAATTACTTAAATTTACTTCCAACATAATAATTAATAATTTCTATACAAAATATATATAGAGTTGTTCCGGATGGCCAGGGACAAGGAGAGTTTCAGCAGGCTGACGGCAGACCTCCAGTAATGGAGTACCACTAGAAGAAGATACAAAATATTTCAGGTTTTCACATTTTTGTTGACGAAAATCCCAAATATTCATTGTATAAATCTTATTAAATGAGCCTTTATAAAACGAAAAATTTATATTATTTATTATACAGTGCGTGAGTTGTAATATCGTGAAATATCATTTGCATTCTAGTGTACACACCCTGTTCATAATTACTTTGAGAACATGTTGTATCTGTTAACATAATTATACATATTCGCGAGTTAAACATAGTACCTGCCTATGTGTGAAATTACACAAATAATGTGTAACTAAGCATACCTCTAGGTATAACAAAGACGCCTGAAAACTAGTTGAACAACATTAAACTTTTGTAAAGTTCTTATTTTCGTGCATATCCAATGTTTTAAACAAATGCATGTAATAAGGAATTAATATAACACAGGACATTACTTTTATATGGGTGCCAGAGCATAAGTGGTGGGATCGAACCTGGAACCTACTGCTTCCAAAATTAGGTGATAGTAATCACTGGACTACTCACACTTCGGTGTAAACCTTAAAATTTTATTTCAATAATAATTTCTCATACATCATTAAATAAAAGACAATAAAAAAATCTTTGACCATTCTAAGTAAAATTATAATTTTTAAATTTAATTACACAATAAGTAAATTCAGCTACCATGAACGAAGATAATAATAGCTAAACTCTATGTCTAAATATAGTCCCCTTCTATTAGATGGGCCGCACCTCTATGCTTAAAGAGGGTTCAATTTATTGGATTCTCTTCATCGCTTATGTAAGAGTTATTACTTCCCCTTTATAGAAACTGCTTGTCATCAGTAACTCTTGACTTAAAATTATATGGTGAAGCAAAGGATAACCAGCTACTTTCAATTTACGTTACAGATTAGCTCGTGAATTTTAATACTATCATAAATATTTGCTTTGTAGATACGTTCATGTAACTGGCATTTACTTTCAGACGACCGCTTAACTATAAAATTGTACGAAATAGCTACTTGCTTTTAACCTTTAATGGATGAGACAATCCCCATCACTTCTCCAAAAGTTTCCCCTTACTTACTACAGAGAGAACCAGGCCAGATAAGCAGTCCAGTAGAAAGTAATACTAGTACCCCTACTAAAGCACATATTGACCAGTAGCTTAACCCTTGGAGGACCAAGGGTGGAGGCGCCGAGACGTCGCGCCAGCCGCCGCCACGTGGCGCCCGACGTTCACATAAATTACACACCTCACCCGCGCACTTCGCGTCACCAGATCCCCAAACAAAAGAACTCCGGTGACAAAAGTGACCCTGAAAACAAATGTGCGATAATTCATTTGTTTCGAACATTCCAGTGACGCGTGTCTAATTGGTTTATGCGAGCGTAGATAAAAACAAAAGTGTACGAGTAATTTCGGCGAAGAATGAGATGTAAGGTTTCTAATGGTGTTTTTCTCACATACCATAAACTTAGATCTGGCTAAAATGTGGCAGTTTCGTCAACAAAACGAAGATCCGGTAAAAGCTGTGTGCTAAGTGGTCAAATGAACAAACCAAACGATAAGTAAAATATAGACAATGTTATTCACTCACATAGAACAATATTTAGACACTCTTACCACTAAAAATATCACTTATTGTTCATTTATTTTACTTTTCCCTTGAACAACCTATCAGGTTATTTTATTTCATTAACGCTTATATTTCACGCTATATATCGCGCGGAAAAACCCCCAAGCCAATTCCTGTACCTAGCAAATGTAAGGTGAGCTATAAGTTACACAAGTTTATTAACAATCAAGTGTCAAGTTAGAGTGGACAGGAGCTTGGTGGGTTATTGCGTGACGGTTTCGGTGAAAGTTGCATAATGTTTGTTTGGCTTTGGTTGTCGTTTGCGTTACAAGGAAAGTGTTACACGCCGCTTCTTGGTAATTGTGATTTCTTCATAGTAACTTCTTCTATTATGTTATGAAGGTTGAAGACATCCGTATCATCACATCCTGTATTGGTAATGAGAACAAATTTTGTAGTGTAAAACAAAAAATAAAACTTTTTGCCTTACATGCAATCTTTCAAATAAATCAGATCGTCATTATGATTCGAATAAACTTTTTTTCATTTTCATCGGTGGTGTGTTTCCAATGGTTGATCCATAAATACTATATTTTTTCAAAAAAGAATGTTATGTTGTTTAACATCCCACACATATGCATGAACGTACATACATACGCTCATTAAACTGACTTTTTCATACCTCACTTAATTCGTACAAATGGCATACGTTTGCTCCTTGGCTAGAAAATATGCCAGTTAATCTATGACCTCGACCTAATTGTGAATCAGCGGCTGATCGTCCCTGACCCATAGTCTACTGTGTTAATGATTAGCATAAAAAATAGTTATCCTTATGAGTGATGAAATTAGGTGATATGTGAAATCTACATAAATGTACTAAATCACATTCTGTAAGCAACAAAAGCTGTGTTTTAATATAATAGTTAAATAAAAAATCCATCTCTAGAAACAATGACAATGATTCGAAAGTGGTTTGTCAGGATCGAGACAGACGGGGATTTGTGATCTTTACCGACCCTTCTACAAAGAGCGACCGTGATGTGTAGGTTTTATATATGAAGGAACATTTTTCTCTTTAATAAATAAATGGAAAAAACAAGAGCTTAAATTGTTGCCATTCATTGCAGGTTCTAAATGTATGAACGCATTTAAGTCAATAAAACTTAGGTACTATAATTTCTAGTTTCATTTTTGCTTACTTTCATAAACTTTTATACAATGCATACAATGTAAATTGGGACAAAGATAGATAAATAGCCCATCTCGTAATTGCTTCAGTTATTAAATTTTGTATTGCATTGTAAATTTGACTATTACTTTTTATTTCCCGAGGGCTTTATAACAATCAACCCGTATAATAAACTAATTCAATCTATCATCGAGAGTGGTAAGCAATAAATCTAAATGGAAATATGCACTTCAAATAGGGAGGGTTAGAATACGATCATCATAGATAATATATGTACTTAGATATTACTAACTTGACAACTAAGGCACAAAATCTCATTCCTTTTAATTTGTACCCATGATGAATTTGTTCATTAAAAGTATATGTATGGATGAAAAGGTTTCTTAATGACAATGAATCAAATTGAAATTGACAGAATTGTCAAAAATCGAGATCATTAATTTCTACATTTGCAAACAACCTAGCAATCAAGCAGTTTATTTTTTAACATACATTGTTTATCTATATGTATTTCTATAACAAAAGTACACCAGGTAGGTCCATTGAAAAACATCGTTAGCCATGTCCATTAAAAGGAAGGAGTAAAAAGATAAAATGAACTTGAGGCATTTTTATGAGCACACGATTACTATCATACCGCATTCCAGAGGCCCAGCCACTCAGTCTGATGCATTCAAGTCTAACGAATGCATGCAAGGACTCATTATACTCATTGATTTATAAATCGTAACAAAGATACATACATTAATCCATAATCCGTATCCCAATATAATAAGTCCGTACAGAAACAAATGGGTCAGCGGAAATCTCGGGTCCTTGCAAATATTTTCGCTTCATTGACATTCATACGCCATGCCTTCACAAAAATGAGATATAGTAACAAAATATTTACAAACTTAAAACTAATTAAAATAAATTACCTATAAATTAAATATGTCTAAAAAATTGTCGCTGTCACATTGGAGCGCAGAGTGCCCAATATGCTGGCAGCATTCCCCCTCTGAATAGCCAGACTAATTCTCTGGCGGAGGAAGCTACCAGCCCTGCAATCCCCACTGGACTCTTGCAGGCGATGGGCAAGATCCCTTATGACCCCATGAGCCGCGCCCCCCCAAGAGCCGAGAGTTTCAACGGCGAAAGGAACAAAACTATATTCCCCACCAAGTGAAGAATATTTTCGCCGCTTCAAACTCTCTGCCGCAGCAGCAGCAGATCCCGCCTCGACAGCGCTCCGGGTGACATGACAAGGCGCCAATGTGTCAACGCAGGTGGCATCCCACACCAGAGCCTTGCCACTCTTCCATGGAATGAGCGTCATACCATCCGGTCTCTTGCCATCGTCGCGTACCAGACCGGAAGGCTCCAGCACTGCAGGTACACGAGCGCTGACAAGAGCGCGGCGTATGACGTCATTCAGAGCCGCGTGACGTGACAGGCGACCTGCACTGCGCTGGCACGACAGCCCATGATGCCCGAAGGGATCGACATCTGTCCCACAACGACAGCGATGTGTCCCACAAATCTTAGCGCCTACCCTGAGACATACTGCTAGACAGAAGCTGGTTCTATCTAGCAGTGTGCCGATAACTGCGGAAGGCAGGGCGTTTAACCAATACCCCGACTCTGGCCTGGCAGCCGCTAAGAGTCGAGCACGCTGTGTAACACAAGAAACTGAATTTAAAAGGTTTAATTGAATCTGTTTACACAGCGGCTCGTCCCATAGCCTTTGCGATGCCAAAACAAGAGGAGTATCGGTCCCGGGACCAACCAAAACTAACCAAGCCTCCCTCGCTTCATCTAGACTCGTCATTAATGAATGACCGATACTAGGGTCGACGATTTTCAGGCACAATTCCGACGTGCCATAGACAGAAGAGAGGAAGGCTGGGAGCGCCACACCCGAAGCGCAACGAATGCCCAACCCGCCAAAACGAATGGGAAGTGATGCCTGTGTCCAACAATGATCAGTGAAATTACAATTTAGGATTTTGGATAAGGTTGACCGAATAATATTGTCCAACTGTTCTAAAAAGAAATGATGTTTCCAAAGATAACTAGTTCTAAGAAAATATAAAAAATTTGGAATAAATATACAATATTTAATGATGGTGTAAGCCAAATGCGGTGATATGTTTTCCAATCGTACGGATGATTCATAAAATTTTGCAATTTTTTCTTGAATGAAGTCGGGTAAGGATTCGTCGTTCAAAGGGGCGCCGAGGAGACGAAGCGAGTCTTTAGATAAAATTTTTATATTCGGAGCTATTGAATCAAATTTTAATTTTTTATTATAGATATAGTATAAGACTTGAGAATGTTATCAGTTATGTGATTACATGTTCTTCGTAAAAGTCTAGAGATTTCCTCCAGACTTTTTGATTAGTTACGTTTCTGCGTGCGCTGCGAATAAAAATGTCTGATGATATATTTTATCTCAGTAGCTCTATCCGTCTTAAATGGCATATTATTAAATTTTACTCGTAGAACAATGTTAAATTCTTCTCTTCTCATATTAACTAAGAATAGGTTTGTTTACCTAAGTAAATGATTTATAAAAATGGGCTTGTTTTAAAAAATCATTCGTTAATCGACTGTATAGCAAGATCATTAAGATTTTATTTATGAAAATGGTATGGTCCAAATGACTGACTGAATGAATTTTTAGGCCAATGAATGTAGCTATTGACTTACAGATGCGAGCCTTTTTTTAAATATGATAAAGGATTGGAAGACTGAATATACCTAAATATTCTCAAATGTTTAATCATCCCTTATATTAATAATTTAAGGGTTGTAGCTCTAAACTATCGGTACTCGCTTGTAATATACTAACATCATGCGTTACATGTATTCAAATTATAATCATGTGACACCTTTATTACAAGTTTTATTGTGTATAGTACTGTATACGAAACAGATCTCAAATGATATATAAGGATCGGCTAAAATAGGGCTTCCTGTAAAACTAAAATCTGTAAAAGAAACTGTGTTACGTATATTCTTTTATAAAGCTCAGTACAATGTGGTACAATTGATAATTACATCAAATTGTACCCAGCTTGTAACAGTGAATGAATATTTATTGCTTAATTGATCCGAAGATCGAGTTAAAGAACGGTTAGTTGCTCATTTATGGCAATTGATTTGAAAAGTTTGTTTGTGTGTAACATGGATACTTAGTAGAGTATACCCAATAGAGTATATACGTACAAATACACCTGTAAATTAAAACCTCTACTAAAAGATAGCGTAAACACATTTTATAGTATCCACAAAACCCAATTAACATACTTATTTACATTCTTTTGGCATATTACTTTGGTATAAGCTCAGTTATGTACCAATATTAATTTTACAAACAATACCACTCCTAGTCACCTTTTACACACATTCACATGGTACTAAACTGCCCAACCATCATAGAAATTCCTCACATAATTGACATAATAAGCGACAGTGTTCCATTTCTCAAACGAATCCCATTCGTCTATGCGCAGCCGCATTCCACCTCGTTCAAGATGACCACATAGTCGTTGAATGATACTAATGTCTATTAAAGAAGGGTCCGCGTGTCAAAGGTGAAGGAATTCATTATTTTTTACGAGTCCTCTGCTTAGGGAATTGACGAGGGTTCAACAGCGATGATGAAAAAAGTAAGGGCCGTGTTCGTAATCCGCTTAGACCTGACTCGTTGTGATTAATGGTGAATACATTAATATTGCTATCAAATTATTATGGGTTTTCGTGAATGGGAATGGACTAACCGATGTGAGGTATTGCTTACTTTACCAATGCACTGGGATAATGTTACCTTGTTTTTATAACTTTACAGTCTTTTAAATGCTTATAAATTAAGTAAGGTATCAGAAATCGAAATTTTGACAATCTTTTATTTAGATGTACATTATATGTGTCAAAACATCGTACTTAACATATTGTGGTCATAACTTGTTGTTGTTGTTAAAATTGTGGTCTATGAAAGCTCTGTCTGCCCTATAAGATATCACATACGTGGTGTTTATGTACATCCATTCGGGAAATGCCATTTGCCAGATAAGATACATATCGGCTGATTGATTCCATTGACAAGGCTTGACGTCGACATGGATATTGTACACAATCTAAATGGGAATCTATTTACATAGTTGGGGTTATTAGCTTTTTTGTCCTTTGATGTACATATACATATAATTATATCCAATAAAATTTTTAAAATTCGTGTAAAGAAATAAAAGAAGCATATATATTTTTTTATGGGATATTTTCTTGGCTTCATGGTTCTGTTCACCCCGAAATGGTGTATGATATAATAATCTTTGAAATGGAATAAAATGACTGTCTTAAAATGTTTAGGTTCACATTAAGTGATGGCTGGATCAAGAACATTATCGTCAATTGGGATGATCGCATATCCTATTGACAATCGCGAACATGTTACAAAAAAGCGTCAATCATTATTTAAAATTTTAAATTATAAAAAAAAAAGCATACGAGTATAATCTCCAAAATGCAATGTTTAAGGCGCTTTTCATTCGCAGTCATCCCCACACCATTATAATTAATGTATCCAGTACATATTGCTGAGTAACATAGAACATATTACGTTCTTACTCACCAATGGGGAAGAGATGCAAAAGAAACTAAATGTACTACTAATACTAAACCCTCCCAGAATTCGTCAAATTCTATTATATGACAAAAATATGCATAACACAATCTATGAAACTGTATAAACCAAAGCTCTTTACGAAATCCATATCCTCTACAACCCTTGATTACGTTTTAGTTTTTCCCAGAGCAGCATGCGTCTCCATTTTTAAATAGGTTCCCTTTTACCCCATAATAACCTGGGACGTTATAATAATCCACATTCTAGTGCACTACAAAAGGATTAAAACTATAATTAATGTATAAAATGAAGTTAAATGGATGTCAAATATGTAGAATGTGTATTAGATATGAAGAGTAAGAACTTTATTTACTTTACATATTCATATACGTAGAAATCGTGCTCAATCACACGTGCGCTTTTATCGTGTATGTGAATCACATAATATAAACAACGGAATATCAAATACATAAATCCATATTTACTTAAACATAAAATAGGAGGTAGGTAGCTATATCATCACACACAATTATTTATTGATTTAACAAATGAATGACGTATAAGAGACTCATTGTATCGTTGTAGCTATTAAATTTAGTTTATCATTAAAAGACCATTATTGATTATTCTGGGTGTTTAAATATTTATATTACATCCAATTACAGCTTATGAACAAAAAATAACCATATATGTCCGCTCAATGATATTATCAGTATTATGCATCATGTCTTATAAGTCTATTTCTCATACAATATTTATGTTATTTACTTCGGTTTTAAATGGTAGAATTTCAATGCTAAGAGACAACTTTCAATGAATGTACATACTTATATCACAGATAATATAATACTACGTTGAATAAAAACATTTGAATTTGTCTTTACTGTATGTATAGGTGTACAATGTACTAACTTTTCTCTTTTACAAATAGGCGAACAAACGCAAACTCCGCAATCATATTTGACGTGTCGTATTTATACATAACCCATATCGCAGGAATGCAGAAACAATACGAAACATAAAAATAAATGGACGCAACGCAAATTCTAAGTAGACAATATGAGTCATTATTAATTTTATGTTTTTTTCCTTGTGAGCCCTGGGCACATTAGATTTATTCAGACGAAATCAAATCGTTGTTGAAGGTAGTGTCCCGTTAGTAACAGAATGAGTTCTAATATGGACATAATTGAACTAAATCGTATCTAAGAAATGAACATACGAATCTCTTATTAACCTGATAATTGTCGCAACGTTTAAATTTGAGTATGTCTCGTAGAAACATCCTTTTTTCCAATTAAACTTTACAAATATGTATACAAAACTAAATTATATTTGTATGTAAAATCTCAAAACGTTTACATGACTTCATGTCAACATTCTTCTACAAAATGCATAAGTATGTACTCGATAAATTAATCTAACACAAGGTAAGTGAATAAATTGTGTGGCTTTTTTTACCACCTTGTTTTTCGTGTACGCAATCAATTTGTATGCTCGAAGTTTGAAGCTTCCTCTTCCTATTATTGTGCAGTATGACTCAACGCAATGTTAAGATTATTTGAGATAAATGTTATGTGTTACTCAATTAGACGCTGTTTTATGATCTGAATATTTTAAGAACAAATCTTTGTTTCGATTGTGTAAACAACTTTACTACCATATTATTAATTATATCGCATAGTCGAAACGTTAGGATCAATGAAGTTGTTGATTTCTAGATCGTTAGAAAATGGGCTAGCGTGGTAAATGATTAACTTAATTAAATCAAATCACGATATCCTCATTTCGAAAATCATCTTCTTCCTTATGTATCCTAATAGAGCTCCAAACCGTATAATATAATATACTTAAAACACAGCGTGAAGTATACAAGTTCCGTAAGCCTTAACAGTGCTATATCATAATTTTTCACGTAACAAAAGCAAATATGGAACCAATTTAAAACATCGTGTCACACGAGTTATTTTTACGCTTTATTTTTGTTTAAACGAAACTGGTTTTTACATGTTTTGTCTAATTTGTTTACTTTCCGAAGAAGCACGGAAGCCTCGCTAATGCGCCGCGGCAACCTTGAGCCTAACGTGATAAATCAATGAGAAGCTGCTTCTAACCTCACCTTCGTCTAACAGGCACATTGAAGGTCCACTCTGTTTATTCTGTGTATTCACAAGGCGAATGGTATTTTTACAATCCCACGCTTTGAGCTTATTTATATCTTATGGTTTCTTAGTGCACTGCTAAGTAGTTGGTTATTAATGGATGGTTTTAAATCTTTATGTTCACCGCATCATGTCTTCATGACAATGGTTTATGATTCTAAGGACTAAAATATAAAAACGTTTTTTTAGTACTTATATACATTCGGCGTTAAACATCAACATTCGTAGTTATTATAAAACAGGTAAACAGAAGAAAGAGCAGAAGTGTTTTTTAAGTTTTACTACCTCACTACAACCGTGAAACCGCATGCGATATCATTTTGATAAAAGCCCTATATGAAAGAAAGGAAGGACTATGATCACACTGGGACATAGGCTGTAAACTACATATTTAAGATTATCAAAAGAATTTACTAAAACTACTGTGTATTTAATTTGGTAGTCTCCTGATATAATGATATATGATTAAAATATTTTATTCAGAACAAAATGAGTTCTTTATATCTATCATGCCTATAAATTATTTCCTATATCTACACTTAAATTTAGCTAGAAGCATTTATGCGTCTTACAATGTAAAGATCTCTGCCTAAAGATACGTAAAAATGGGGTAAGTATACACGTACGCAGCTTATCAGTAATTCAAACGAGTTTATCTAATCAGAAATGCAATTTCTGTGACTAATGTTCCGCCTCCCAAAGATAAGGCAAGTAAATGTTTGTTATTTTCTTTGTTTTGTGTGTCATGATAACAATTAATTGGTCATACATACTGTAAAATACCTTTCATACTTGTTATAAAGTAATATAATCATACATAAGACATTCTACGCGTATAAGTACAAATCAATGTTTATTACTGAAAATAGCTCATTTACAGATAGGTTTCTTTTACAAATTATGCAAATACCATTTCCAATTAAAACCCTCGGACAGAAATCTCTTACAACACGTCGAGTTTTGTAATTCCTAGATTAATAGATTAATCCCAAGCATTTCCATCCATATAATCTCAATTACAATTATTAATATAATTTTCCTTATTTTGCGATAATGTAGACAACTTTTGAAATTTAATAATTTAATTTACGAATATTAAATGTTACTACATCATATTATCTTTCCATTTCTTTACTATATAGGGTTGTCTATTAGATAATTAGGCTTGCATTGCAATCATGTAGGTTTTTTATTGCATTTAATTAGCATTCATGCCAGTTGTAAATTAAAACTTATAAAAGTTTATACTTACCTTACCAGCACTAGTATAGTATTCTTATATGTATCTGTGACAATACTATGTAGTATTTGTATATCTCTAGTTAGATTGTTTTCACTTATAGCACAAACAAAGTGCCTAGTTTCTAGTAGCTATTGTAAGTCTATTAAGGAATGCTAGGCATTTCGCTCCGAACAGTCGAGCACACCTGCGTATTTTAACTACTACCTTATTTCTCGTAGGGCATTCTCATTTTCATATCCCTATGGACAAGGCATTATATTATGTTTTATTCAATACTTAGGTGGTTTAGATTAATTAAGAGAATAAGCGATTATGTATGTAAATTATGTTACGATATGTGTTCAAAGATTTAATGAATATTATATAATTAATATACGAGCAAAGAAGAAGAATATGTTCTTCTCTATTAACACAAATCTGAATTTTTATATGTAATATATGCTTCTTGAGTACCATGTCTTGTTAGATCCAGGGGTGATTGGGTAACCGATTACCGAGTTAATCGACTTCTAGCTTTAATGCCTTCTTCCGCGCCAATAATATTTTTATAGATTTATCTGCTTAAACGTGCTTTAATATTTCCTTATTTGTGACTAGTTCACAGAAAAGCAGAATGCCATTAATATTTTCTATGAAATGAAATACAGAATAGTTAAGGTAGATACCATGGTAAATACGTACAGATAGAAGAATGAACAGACGTTATCTTTAGGGCCATTCTTCTTTAGAAAGAGATATTATGTAGTCGACTTGTCTGCCTGTACCTACTTGTATTATTGTATTGTTATCGTAGTAAGACCCACCCTCGTCCTAAAGAATTTTCTAAATCTTTTGCTATTATCATACTATCTGCATTAAGTATATGAAAGAAAAACTGTTTACTTCAATGAACGCATTCTTCTAAGTATAAAAAACATTATTCATTGAAACATAAGGAGTCATCTAAATTCTTCATCTTTAAAAGCTCTGTTTTAATTACTTCTGACATTCTCCTATTAAATATAAAACTTTAAATACCAACACTGGACGACCGTTTACCCTTCCGGAGTAGTTAAAAGCTCGAATGGATTCCTATGTACAATTTAGGCTTATTTATAATCTACCTTTATTTTCATACACAGTACCAAATTCCGATACCATTTGTTTAACCAACAAAAAAGCTCACACGAGACTGACAATGCATTATAGATGAAAAAAGTCGAAAAGTACCCGTCGGCATTTGTTTCGGCCGTAAAAACGGCTTGGGTCGGAAATGAGAGTGGATTCCATGAGCGAAATGTGTTTCTTGGAAGCGGTGACTCATTCGCGGTAACACCAACTGGGCCCTTACTCCACTAATTAACTTTGACAGCCACTCAACTGCGAGGCTATAGCGATAAATCTGCATCTCGGCCGTAAAAGTGGCACTCTGCTAATATTTTGACAGCCAGAATAGCGCCATAATAGCGAGTCAATGGCACTTCAGTGGCCACTCAAAGTACAGAAATTATTGTCTATGGATTACAACAATTTAAAAAACTGTTTGCACTGACAATGCAGCAATGTCAATTAATGCATATTGATTTAGCAGTTAAAAGTTTTAAGTTTATAACGTAAACGTAACTAAAAACGTAACTGAAAAAATATTTTATGTTTTTAATTGAAACTAAAACTACTAACTGAGTGTGTAGATACTACACTAGATATTGACCATAGACAAAAATAGCTGTCAAAACAATAGTAGAGTACCAAAATGAAGGCTATTGAACTAACATTGAGGCACGTTTGATTAGTTGTATTTCGATAGCGCTTCAGTGGCCAAAATTTGTTAGTGGAGTGCGAAAAGTGTCAAATTACGGCCATTGAACTGCCACAATGTCGACACTGAAGTAACATTGTGGCCAATATGAATTAGTGGAGTAAGGGCCCTGGCCAGTTACCGAGTTGGCATAACATGTACGTATCGGTGCGTATTGTTGGACAGCCTTTTGTTTTATAACGTAAATATCAACGCGTATTGTACACCTCAAGTACCTACTCGTATGTAGTGTAATAATACTAGCTCCTAGCTTTGAGTGAATAATGTATGTATGTACTCTCAATTATATTTTTACCGTCTAGTAAAATACATAGTAAAGTTTCCTCTCGGTAAACCAAGGTTCTCGTCTAGTTAAGAAATTTTCATAAAGGCAAATGCAAAACCATTTTATAATAGATATCCTTACAAACTTAACATATCTGGCGTTACATTTTTGAAAGACTGAAACCTAATGGTACTAAATAGTGAGTGGCATAATAAACCAACAAAACATAAACAGCAAAAGTTATTTAAAAAATCGTCTCATACTAAAATATGCGAAAGCACTAATCTAATCTTTAAGGTATGCTTTACCATATTTAAATAGAAAGCTTCCTAGAACCACGTACCATTTCGCAATCTGTGATGGCTTCTGAAGGGACATTAGAAAGTATGGCAACTGAGGCGATATTTTACGACCCTTTTAAAGGATTTTGTTCCTTTACCTTTTTTAAATGCCAATCCTTTAGAACAAAAAATCTAAAGGAAAACGTTTTATCTGCGGTATCTCTTATGCAAACAGAATGTAACTTTCTTTCCCTTTGGTTATTTATTTTTTTATTTTGGATAATAGAACCACTGATTTGTAAGATAAAATATTCCGATAGTGGCGATAGAAATAGGGCAGATTATCTTGCCTTCTTTGGAAAAAAAAATGCACTATTATCACTCTTTGGTAAATCATATCAATATATATAAGTATGGGACTATTGGGACATGTAAGATTACATCGCCTCAAGTCGAATGCAATGCCTTTAGTTTTCTTTACTGATTGAGCTGCATCAGGAAAAAAGAATTTTATGACATTTATTTTGTATATACATATATATAAATATAGGTAGTAAGAGTATTTTTTTGGACGTCCTAAGGACGTAAAAAGAATGCTTACTACCATTCCGGCATGTCATAGGAGACGACTAAAGACCTAGAGGTATATGGAATCTATTGGGCGATAGGCTAGCAACCTGTCACCAATATTCCATATAACATCAAAACCCTAATATACGTGCTAGTAAGTAACCAAAAAGTTTTTTTTCATGTCGCCAAGGTTCTGTCCACCCGAAAGGGATTAAAAGACGTGAATGTATATGTGATAAGAATAAAGTGGATGTCGACGTAGCGAAAGTGTTTTGCCAGGAAACCTGGGAAAACCGTGAATTCTGCCTTATACAAGACACGGCCTGACAATAAGTAATAAATTATATTATTATTTAAGAGTTTGCAGATATTCGTGAATATTCTCACAAGCTTATTGTTCACACGCATTGTCTTTGAGTAAACACGTCGATGATTAACAGAACTGCTTTTTCATATAATTTGCAGTTAGCACAATGGTTGTATAATAGGTTAAATAATAATCAGAACAATTGTGCCATTGTTACAGTACTTATTGTACCTAGATTAACAAGTCACTGCTTATTATATTGATGTCAAATTCAGGTTTTCATAATACGTATTCAATTGGTTTTCCCCTACATAACACTTGAATGTCCACCAAGTTTTCCCTTTATCTATAAAGTAGTCATTACAAGATTCCTTGCCTGGTGTTTAATTTATAAAACACTTACATTTACTGTATGTTTAAAAGGTGCATAGTGTACCCTCATTAATAATATTACGCTCATTACATCTTATAACCTAAATTCGTGCTAATTTACGAAATTGATTTGTCCAAAACATCATCATAATATTTTAACCGCAGTTTACCATACAACCAGGAAATTGTTCAACATATTTTTTCTATTCAAAAATTCTATTAAACAAAATAAAGAATTTAAACAAAACTTCTAACAAAGGCATAAATTATGACATCTCAGCACGAACCGCTGACAAAAGGTACGAGCATAAAAGTATATGGCCCGTGCAAAGTGGAGGCATACCTTTATTTTTCTCACAATTGGGCAAATGTTGATTCGCAGAAATCATTTGCGTGTGGCCTTTCAATTTGTGAGCATTATGCCGCTGACAGGCGAGCCTCTTGATATATGGCTGCAGTGGCGACAACGGCTATGCCACAGCTATATACAAGTATATACGTAGACTGTCATTGTACGTATGGTTGCAGACTGTACGTACTACTATCGGCTGTACGCTTTAGATACATACAGACACATATCTAGACTTGAACGTGCTAAAACTGTATTTATTACCTACGTTGATGTTGGTTTTTTTTGACTGCCTAGAAAAATATACATCATAGAGATATTAAAAAAACGTAAGTTATCCTTCTTTATGTCACGTCATTTAAACTAATAATAATAATAAAAAGTTGTTATTTACAGCCACAAAAACATACACAATACAAAACGTTTACAATAAAAAAACTAACAAACTAGGGGGTATAACTTGTGCATGTAATTGTCGCAGCAAAAGGGTTCCAACCACAGACCTCTATAACCTAGATACCGCAAGTGTACGTACTTTGCGTGTCAAAAAGATTACAATTGATCAACTTTTTGACTGCGATCATTTAGTTCCGTCCCGACCGTCATCGTTGGCGAACATGAAGTGCTCATCAGAAAAATGCCTAGTTGTGCCGTAATATCTTGTAAAAATGATTCAAGAAAAGTAAGCCGAGATCATGAAAATATTTCTTTTCACCGGTAAGTAAATTTGTTATTTAATTGTGCGTATTTTATTTATAAATCAATTATTTTATCTTATTTGTGTCTATTACTATGTAAACCACCAAAATACATGTAAATGTGTGCATACTACGTGTTTTAATTACATTGCTGCATTTAGTTCCAAAGGTGTTGTATCAGTTCATATAAAGCAAGCAGTGAACACGGAATCGATCGATACTTTCAGTGGTAGTTGCGCTTCGTGGTACAAAGGTTATTCTCATTCATCGTACCAAATAGGCAAATAGTGTTGTGCACATGAATAGATTCCAGTTATGGTTGTCGATTCGAATCGATTTCAAAACTACAAATAGGTACTCTAACTGATTAAAATTATAAGAAAATTATGTTTGTAAAATTTGTTCATGTTGTATTTATTTGTTAAGAATTAGAATAACGTGAAGTAAATTTTCATTACAGGTTTCCAAGCGACCCCTATATTAAAGAAAGGTGGATTGATGCTACGGGGCAAATTAATTGATTTTACAAATTAATTTTTATTATGTTTTTTGGTTAAAAGAATAATTAAATAAGTCTCTTTAATTAGATAAGTCACTTGTGTGTACCACTAAGCCAATCATATACCTACTTAATAGTAACTTTAGATTAACTTAAAACTATATTATATAACATAACAATATCTTACATGAATAAACTTTTCATAATCACATTTGAAGTTTTATTTGGCACCAATAATTTGTACTATTATGCGTCGCACTCCGTTGAATCGTTTTGATGCGCGAGTATTTTCCCATCACTAAATCGCCGCTGTGACGTCATAATACCTACGCATATTTCGGCACGCGCGGTTTTCATAGAAATGAGTGCATTTGCGGCATCTAGGGTTATAGAGGTCTGTGGTTCCAACTCAGCTGGGTGTGTTGCGTTTGGTCGCAGCGCACTAATGTAAAACAAAAAGAGGCTTTGAAAGAAAGACATTTTAGTCATTATAGTTAGATTTATATCTCCAATAACATGGTAGTAGATGTATGTGTCGAATCGTTCTTCAATGTAACAGGACATGCAAAGAAATGTTTAATTGAAATTGAATCGGTAGCTCGTACCAGTATTACCAGTAAATAATACTGCTTTCATTCTTTCGAACCTTTCCAGCTACTAGGCAGTCCTTATACGCACTAGGCACCTACTTGAAGTCTAGAAAGCTTCGTATTACCGTTTGAAATGCTAAGATATCTATCTAAAAAGGCGAGCGAGGTTCAATGATCTTGGTGCTAACCTGTTTATGGCTCAGCCTCGATGGATAGATTTGGATGTCAGTGTGCAGAAAAACTGACAGAATGTACCTACTTAATGCTAATTAGTAATATGCTAATGTAGGAGATAAGAATGAAAGAAGTTATCATTTTAATTGCAGACTCAAAATGCCAATACTATACATATGTATATACAAGAACATTTATAACGTGCATGTTTCAAACAGTAACATTACAATTTATAGTTATTTAGTGAACATGGTATTATATTTATAGAATAGATATAGATTGTAATTAATGACATAAACAATATATGTGATTATACTGTAAAATAAAAAAGTAAATAATATCTCATTTCAACGGTGCCACACGATAACCTGGCAGTCAATAAGGGATTTATATCTAGTTTTCCTACCCAACCGTCACGAAATTTAAGTCAAATACATATTATATAGATATGCAATTGAATATACTGTCTCTATGCAACATTAGTACTGAAATAAACCGTCCGAGTTGAAATTTTGACACGAAATTGATTAAGATTGTTTTATTTATAAAGCACGCAGATGTCTCGGTGTCCTCGGCAAGTGGGCCAAGGTTCAGCCGGCCACTGCTAGCTCTGCGATACGAGCAGACGTCATAGCTGTTCACAGACTATTCGCTAAATAGTCCAACTATTGAGAAAAAGGTTCGGTTATTGCAACCTTTCTTTAAGGAGATTGCATAAATCATGACGACAGATAGACGGCCTGTACATTGATAGGAAAATTTCGATTTAAAAAGAAAAATTGTATATACGATTACATATTTATAATATTCCTACTACCTATCTGAAATTATAAAGTTTGGAGAGGGATTTAATATTGTTTTATAGAGTGAATGGCGCATATTACTCCTCACTCAAATCATTATTGAGAAAATGTGTTTTCCTGATTTTTGTTTTTCTAGTATTATTATTAAATAACCAATCATCAATAACTAGGCATTTAGTATAATCTTGAGAATGATCGATGAAACTGATTAGGTTAAACGATATGTAATAAATGTTGCAGTACAATTTCTATTGCTTTAACCTAGATGTTAAAACATGTTTATTTTAAATGAGTTTCTGTTTACGTGTTTTTGTCCTAAACGTATTATAATGTAATCTGTTGTTTTTACCTTCCTACGCATTATTATCTCAATAACCATGAAGACATATTGGAAACTATAAATTACGTTACTATATTGACATATTTTAGATATCATAGAGTTGTCTATTTTTAAATGTACTTATAGATTCTTTATTTGTTATAAAAGTACAAAAAAAGCCTCAATAAACAACTAATTAATAATATTTCTTCAATATCGTAAGCAATTAATGCGCGCGACTACTTATTATTGTAATAAAATAAATAAAACTACATATAAAGATAGTTGCGTCCATTATTCATTTCGATTATAATATAACTCAGACCTCCTTGACCTGCCCTAATAATATTATCAATTCATACGACAACACGCAAACTCCGCCCCTACCGAAAGGGATTCCTTTTCGTTGAAGTGACGCGAAACTACGCAGTTTATTTACACTTCTACGTCGTTACATACCTCATTTGGAGGAAACCGTTAAATTATATCACTTGCAGAGCAAAGGTTATTTCGTATTACACAATAAGTCCACTTTATTCATATATTGTAACCGACTGACCCTGTGTGGCGTTTTATGATTTCCTTCAAGTTTTACTAACAAATGCAGAACGTAAGTTACAAAAAGCGTTACATCGTATACATTATTTACGCATGCTTCTTTTGTATACATTAGTCTATTAATATTTGCTGGAAATTAGCGATCGGCGTATCTGTCTTTGCAATTGCAAATATCAATCAACGGTTAAAACCATAGTCCATAGCATCCAAACTGATGAATATGTTCCACGACGCCGAAATGTTGATGCTGGCTTATTGCCGATCCCAGAGAATATGTAGGATTCCTCAAGAAGAGAAAATTTTCCCAGTTACCTATTATAATGTATGTTTCTTTTCTACACTTTAACTTAACAAAAAAAACTTTAAATTCTCGTTTGTATTCGAGATAAGGTGACCTCGTCCATTTCCAAGACCAGGTATGTGAACAAACAAATCGTGACCAAACCTTAATCCCATTACTAATATTAAAACATTAATTATCTGTATAAAATATATTGTAAACGAGTAATAACTTTAATCCAACATTCAAGGACCAGTTTTATTCCGAAATAGTTTGATGTCATAAACTACACGAGTAGGAATGCCACACGTGTTTACCCTTATCTTAATCCAAGTAATTGCTAAATATGACAAGAAAAAAGAGTAATAAAGGGCGTGTATAAAGTTCTTAAAGATAACCTTTTCGTAATTAGCGTCATAGTTAAACTAAAACTAAACGAAAACTACACACCTTTGAGATTTTTATACAAACGCAGACGTCACTTGGATCTAGATGGACAGGCTAAGCACTAATCCCATTTTATCCATTAATGTCAAACTTCTGGAGATGGAAATGAAATATGGCATTAGTAATTGACTTTAGGGTGCTTTAGGTATATAATTTAAGCAGCTCGCTCCCCATATCTAATCGTTTAGCTTCAGGCATCTCCATATACGAACAAAAGATTGGGTAAACTGCAAACCACAAGAATGGGGTCATGTTCGACCTATAGGAAAAACCGCAAGCGAATTTCACACTTGGATACACACATTATGGTACAAAATGCAATCCCACTGTTGGTTCGGTCTTGGAACAAACAAACCGTCCGTTGATAAGATATAATACGTCTGGTCAACACACATTACCTGCAATAAAGATACCTAAAGAACTCTTTGAAAACACTTCGCTAATTAGGTACTGGGGTTTAACCTTGAACAAAGATTCATACATACGCTACACGAGTTTTGGCCACAATCAGGCAAACACGGAACGACTCGAGATAATAGTTCTTTTACACCTATCGATGTTTCTATATTAGGATAAATTGTATGTTATATAGTCTAGACCAGAGATCGAGGCTAGATATGAGTATCTTTCCGTACATTATAGTCGTATTTTAAATGACGATATTTTTGAAATCCTCTTTTGCTTTACATTTGTAGCCGGAGTTTAATCAACTAAACTTAGATAAATTATCCATGAACGGATATTTCAAATACGGATAAGTTTAATTTTATCGAATACGTACAACTTGTACGCACTCGCCAACTGACGCAAATTCAATTGATAACGAGCGTGTATATTAAGTTAATTAATGCAGTTTAAAATTTTGTATTTAAACGATATACCACAGAAATAAAGAATATCTTATGAAGCCATAGGCAGTTTACTGTTGATAAAACATAATATTTGCAAGACATTGGAAATTCCTTAGTTTATTTGGCATTGTTTGCATTTCTACGTTTCTTATCTTATCTTTGCGATTACCCTCATTTTGCGTATATACTTTATTTAGATCTGGAGTGCCTTTAGAATAATATTTATGACCATTATTTTATCCCAGTATATTTACTGTATTCTTCATATTTGATTAGGCGTCCAATAAATACTTGATACAGGATAATGGTTATGAGATTCCTAATATCATTAACTCATTAGCGCTTTAACGTAATAACTAAGTCCGGAAAAGAACAATAAAATGAACCATTAAACGTACTCTTACTTCGTTTTTACCGGAGCTTCTAAGAATTAGAAAGTTTAATGTCAGATGAAGATACATACGTGCGTAGAAACTCTTAAGTTGAAGTTTTCTGGCCGCACTTTATGGAACTGTTAATGAGCATGTATTGCTTTTGTAAATGAATAAATATAAAACCCCGGCGAAGATAAATGACATTAATGACCATGATCGCCGAAAGGGTGAGCTAAATAAGGGTTACGAAGACTATTGCAAAAATTATATGAACAATTTGAAGAAATAATAATCAGCGACCACTACTATATATATAATGAGTCTGAAGTGATAGTAAGTACAGATAGACAGTGTAAGAACAAGCTTTGCATTGATGCATAGGTGAACTAGTCAAAAAATATATATGAAGGTACATATATAAAAGAATAGCAACTTAATATTCAGGCACATACCTCTTGTTATATGTACTAGGTATTCAAATTCTCAGGTCATCAAACTGTGAAATACGAAACTTGTTGGTCAATGTACTCGCCGTATTTACTTTGTTTAAGTACACCTATTGTGAAAGAAAATGCGTATTAACCTGAATATTAACCAAAACAACGGTTTACCACAAGACATCAGACAGATAAGTTTCAGATTCCAAAATGTTAGACGAAGTATTGATTTTGCTCAATCACATTAAGTAGTGGGGTGTTGCATCAGTTCTCCCCTATAAGTAAGGGCTTGGAATGCCTACATTGTAGCCATGGAGACAGAAACAGATAATTCAGAAACAGCTTCATTTCAAATAGGATAGGGATAGCTCTATAATAAGAAATAGGTTTGAGGAAACTTAAGAACATTGTGAGAGAGAAACGCTGGATAGAGATTTGTACAATCTAAGTCTCTTCACGTGAGTATATATGTATGTATATGTCTATTGTAACACAGCTCACACTTTTTGGTCATTAATATGCGTTTATGATACTCATATGATTAATTTGTTCTTAAATTGTAAATTTCGTAAAAGTTAACGCACATTCCTTGCATTACCTTATTACATAATTATCGAATCATTGAGAATCGCATTAATATGTTAATAAATGAACCATTATATTTATGACGCAGCAGTTAAATTAGATAAAAAGTAATTAAGTAAATTTTATTACATATTATCTACCAATTTCTACAGGTAGACGATTACTTCTAAATGTATCAAGATCTCGAATCACACCTCAAGAATTCAAATTACGTTGCATACAAAAAAAACTATATTTATAAGTATGTTTTACACTCATATTTATCATCCTGTCACTTATAAATAATACATTTATTAGTGACAGTATAATACGAGTATGTAAAGTTTATTTTGTAGGTTGAGTTTCAAAATCTAACATCCAACGCTTTTTCCTTAGCCAACGAGATCAAGGCACGTGTTATTTTCATATAAACTTAGTTGTAGCACGTGTTCAGCGAATAAGGGCAAGTAGGTGCACTAAGGAAATAACTGCTGTTCCCCAGTAATGCACGTGCAAAACAAAGAAACATTTGTGCCTTAAGAGAAACAGTTTATGCGCCTTGATTAGATTATGTAGTTTAGTATGACGGCTTACTACTCTAAAGGAAGTCTTCGTATAAATAAAGGATAGGGAAATCTTGGAAATATACCTTCTTTTTCTAATAGTGCGAATTAGTTTAATTTATGATTGATTAATGGGTGTTACCCTGTGACGATCACCATCATACAAAGTAAAATAAAGGTGACTACTTAATATTGATAAAGCTATAATTTACTAAATAACGGGCCATTGTTAATGGGTATCATTTAAGCTATCACCAATTAAATTAGTTTAGTGTTTCTTAAATAATAGGATTTGTCCTCAAAATAGTAGATCTGTCACCAAAATGTAGTCACCAAACAATGCAAAATCAGTTCCACAATAAATCACCTAAAATCCTGAGATATAAGGTCTAGTACCAAATAAATGTTTTTGTATGTATTATAATAGGTGTGTCCTAATAAGTATTTAAGCAAACTAATTTAAAGAGATCACCAATAAATCATATTATGTTACTAGAAAATTGCATTAAGTGCAAATAAAAACCTAACCTAACCTAACCAGTTAAGTGATTAGTAATATATAATCGTAGTATAGAATTAAATAATTATATGTATAAAGGATCATAATAATGATTTCATGTATAATGTAAGAAATTTATTAAGTAGTAAGTAGTAATTAAGTATTAATTTGGTAGTATAATAAAACTGGACTATATGAGTATTCATGTTAAAAAAAAAAGATGTGAATAAAGATACAAAAAAATAAAATTTATAATAATGGTACGGGCGAACAATGCCTGTAGTGTGTAGTTTTTCTTTAAAAAAAAACCTAACCTAACCCACCCGCGTCGCGCATCGTGTGATCGAACCTAGTTACCTACTTGTCTCCGCCGCTTTGATCATTTTTTCATTAAAATTATAAATTGATCTATTAAATTGGTAACGAATACTATTAATTTAATATCTGAACGAAATAAAATGTTACTACTGTATTGGTGACAAAATATCAAATAAAAAGGAGTCGCAGTCAGGGATCGATAATCGATTTTTTTGCATTCTGAGCACAGAGCTATTATTTAAGTAACAAAACTGTTATTATAAGAACGAAGTTTATATTCATGTAATACAATATAATTTTATTGGTTATCGATCTCTTATTTTACACATATATTAACATTAATCTGATAATTCATACCTGGGAACAATTTTTGTTTATCTGAGAACGAAAATATTTCGTGGCGATAGATCTATTTATTAGGTGATACAACTTGATGACAAATATAAATTTTGGTGATAGAAAATATAGTTCCCATTGTTAATTACTCTAAAACTAGTAATCAAGTAATTTTACTTTATATTCTACTTACATATAAAAAAACAAATATCGCTAAAACATTTTAATACCACATACTTTACATTCATTCATGACACGGGCATTAGCTATGCTGAAGGAGAAGTTTCGACCTTGACGCTTTACCCGACACTGCATAATTTGCGCTTTGTACATAAACGTTTCGTTCATAGTAAACTTCCTGAAAAACAAAGACACTCGGCTCCGATACTTTAGGACGAAGCCAAACCGTATGTTAATGTTCCGTCCATACGACGCGCCGCGCTGGGTTCTTTGTCCTCGCGAACAAAGGAAGCGACAATGTTTTCCATAGACCATAACATTTCCAACGTTTTTGTTTCGTTCCGATGCGTCGTTTTACGTGGTTCCGAACGCTACTTGATACTTCTTTTCACGTGTGATTAAAGCGCCTTGGTTATTGTTTTTGTAATAATAATGTGCGTTTAGATAGTAAGTTGTTATATCAATGCAGCATAAAAATATATTGCTGGTCATAGGAAAAATCATTTTTTTCATGATTAATATGATAGGATTCAGATTTATGGATTAATGTTTTATTAGTAAAATCCTCGCTGGCGTATGTTAAAGGAACTTTTCGATAATAAAAGTCTCGATACCTACCTATAATTCATAATAAACCAACAAGTCAAGCCAAGGTGTTAAAAATACATTAGACACTGAATATGTATGAGGACGTCGATCGTAAACAATAAAATTAGATGCACAACGCGACGTTGACGTATTGCGCGTCAAACCACTCGGTGCCAAATTCAAGCATCACTTATCACGAAAATACGATCTCAACACAATTATATGTATTGTATTCAAAGTGAGCTCTAACCAGGAACTTACATTGAGCCACACCTAACGATATTGAAGCTATGTCCCTGGCGGTTCACATGGTTGAAAATTGTATTCAGTAGATTTGCATAATGGTTTCAAATTGATTGATTGATTTGGTTGAAAATATCGTCAGTGGTAAATATCTGGTGAACCGTGCGTTCGATGTAATATTAAAATCATATATTCTCTTCAAATGTAGGGATGCACGAATCTCAGTGTACCTACTCAGCAAGGGATAGTTATTGTAACGTAAGATATTTTAATTAATCAGATGGTCTTAATATCTAAAATCTTTTAACTTTAAACTTATTTTCTTTATATTCCATGGAACCTAAATATGCTTCAAACAACGTAGGTCAATTAATTAATCAACAAGAACCAGAAATGCGTACGAAACCTTCGCCTGTCTCGTTAAACAAATCATAAATCTAAGAGGGCGTGTCAATAGCATCATTTGATATTTTTCTTTAGATAATCTTTTAGTTCGAGTGCTGCGATTGTTGTCTTGCGATGGTTAAGTTTGTTACTTCCCTTTAGGCCCCCGTGTGGGCGTCGGTCGCGGTGTGGGTGCGCTGTTTTATACTGGCAGCCCAATCAAATGAATTGAAAGTTTTACTTAACAATGCTAACAGCAGCTACTATACCTTGTAATCTACGCTTGCCATGACTATTATCTATTGTATGTTCTATATAGCACTTATAATTTAAGGACTAAGTGTGAAGCGAGAATGTTACTGCAACTTACAACTTTAAAACCAGTTCGCAGGTAATAACTAGCACTTGTACATATATTTTTATCCACTTATTGAATTAGGGGTCACAGTATCCTTAATCGATTAAAAACGTACATGCTCATAAGCACGTTCCTCACGAAGCTGTATTTAGCATAGCACCAAAAACGAGTCGGAACAAGTTTAAGTTTTGAAGATGGAAATCAGTAAACAATAAAAGGAAAGTGTGTCAAGCCACACTCGGCAGGAGTGCCAAAGTCAAGACAACTCTGGCAAAATGCATTATTGCGAAACCATTTAGAAAGTTCGCGATATCCTTCAACCAGACTACTGAAAGAGGGTTTGAGAACGTAAATAAACTGCGAGTGATAGGAGATTAACAAAAGATAGGTATATACGTAAATTTATATTATTCAATATGTATATATGCTATTCCGAAGTATGGAGATGCGAATCTCTGAACGTAAGAGTAGAATGTTTTCGGTTCTTTTGTTTGTAAGTATATTATTCAGGTGATATGGACGGCTTAGTAAGACATATCGCAATCGAATAGAAAACATATTAAACAGGTGTCTCCCTTTACAGATATTAAATCTTGATATAGAAGTATATATATCAAGTAAGGTTTCAAAGGTATGTTTTCTCGGCAAAATCGGACAAAAAGCGGGTCCTTTTTGTCCGATTTTGCCTGTTCTCTGCTTAATCTCTGTAGAGAGACAGTCGTGATGTGTTTGTATGTAAATAAATACGAACCGTGCCATTAAGCTGTGCAAATATTAACATTAATCAACACTTGTGATGAACTTCAACCATGAAATTAAAAGGAGAATTCGATTCTTTTTTTTAAAGTTGTTTTCAAATTAAAGTTTGTTTTTTCAATCGTCATGTAATATGCGATGTTGAACCAAAAAAAATTGTGTTCAATATGTCTTTGAACGAGTAAGTCTCTCTTTCGATACAATAGTGACTGGTATTGGAGCCTAACGAACACTTGAATTTTATTTTCATTTATAATTTGTAAATGTAATTTCATGACGAATTGTGAATGTCTCAGTAAACGTAGTGTGGGGCGCCCCCCGGCAAGGTGGGAAGACGACCTGCGCACGTTGGCCGGCATTGAATGGATGCGAACGGCCACTGACAGGGAGAAGTGGCGTCATTTGGGGGAGGCCTATGTCCAACAGTGGATTCAGACAGGCTGATGATGATGATGATGATGTGAATTTCACTGTAAAAGCAAAGGTGGGTCAGGATGTTTTACCCAGTAAATCTTACAGACATCATAATTTAGAGATTTGAGGAAGTAGGTACTCCTAAAACCAATATTATCTTTGGAAAAGTTTCCAAATATTTATAGACATAGTACGACAATAGTGCAATGAATCTTGTTGATTTATAGTAAAGTCTCTCCACGTGCAGTGTTGGAGCCCTAATAG
This sequence comes from Leucoptera coffeella, assembly GCA_030578115.1. Classification (NCBI taxonomy): domain Eukaryota; kingdom Metazoa; phylum Arthropoda; class Insecta; order Lepidoptera; family Lyonetiidae; genus Leucoptera; species Leucoptera coffeella. The sequence goes on from JAMBLF010001262.1 coordinate 27,409, forward strand.
ATTTTTGGAGACAGGCCAGACCATCAAGACTTAGTGTTACCAAGGGTAAATGGCAAGAACATCATCCTTGAAACATGATTATTAAGGTATGCCGTGGATGCCAGTGAAGCAAAAATGATTCCAGTCCATGATGCATCTAATGTAGCTTTATTCAATGATACGTGGAAGTATTCAATGCATACCACAACTATCAGGCACACGTAGAATTTTGGCACTTTCGAGGCCACCGATAATGAATACTAACAAACAAGTAACGCTATCGTAGTTCCAGTTCACGCCGCTGCAACCGCGTGGCTCTCGAGTCGCGCACGATTCTCTCAACAAATGAGTCAGAACAACTTTGCGATTTGCATTCGTTTCGGAGGCAATCCGCCTGTCAAGTCTTGGACGCGATCCAATATTTATAGACAGCTTGTCGTACGTATAAAATTACACGCACAAGTGATCGAATGCGATTACACCACGTTACCGTTATCACGGCGAATTATTTACTCAAGTACAACCGCAGAATGTGGATTCGCATGTGGAACAAAGCCATGTTTACTAAACAAAGACCTGTCATATTATAAACATGTACTGTTTGTCAGTGTATTTTGGTTATAATTCTCGTAAACAAGAATGTTAATGGTGTGATGGGTGGAGGGTTGAAGGGATAGACATAAAGCTTTCGTACAAAAGTAGTTATTATTCAACTGTAGTTGTTCCATTCAAAGTTGAACTTTATATTGCCATAGTCATACAATAAGTTTAATTCTTTTATGACATGTAATTAGGTCAGCGATTATCATTCAAGCTCCATTATACATTTAGTAATGCGTATAGTTGCAGATACGCAACTACTTAATGTATGTACTATTACTATAATAATAGTACATACATTAAGTAGTTGCGTATCTATATTTAGTAAAATTACTTATATTAAGTAAAATTGTATAATCCGCTGATACTGATAGATCAAATAACTTTTTGAAATGAAATCAAATTAGATTTAATGAATTCGATGAGCTAATTTAAATTCTACTGGTAATGTTCTCATTGATATTCCCACTATTTCCTTCCTGTCCATTCCTAAACAAAAGATTGCGATACTTGTTTTATTGTGATGTTAATAGCATTATTGTCCAGCACATTACTAATTATCTGCCATCTGGGTCACTTGTCCAATTCAGGGCATAATATAATAGTTGTCACTATGTTATTGTTGTTATTGCGTAATAGATAGGTTTCAGACTAATTTTACATATGTATGATGATAGTTAACATGGTAAAATTAAACGACGGCATTCAGAATAATAAAATTTCATATTTTATTCTTTTCGTTTTATTCTTTACAATAATGAATCCAGTATAAAACAATATTCTTTGTTAATGTCATATAGAAATATATTATTTTAGTATAAACTGTTTATCTCTCATAAACTTACAATAGCTATAAATTGTTAACAATTTCTTGACAATCCATATTCGTAGTAAAATACAAGGGGCCGCTGGGCTAGCCCCCAAGCTCTCTTTACATAATAAGGCATCGCAGAGGCCATCACATCTTGGTACATCTTAACAATTCAACGCGTTAATTGGTAATTACACTTATGAGATATACTCTATAGAAGACAACGGTACAGCTCACTGTAGCACATTTATTGGTAACAAAAACAATTGAAATAAAGCTCATTTTACAAAGCATAGGCACTCGAGATTGCTATTTCATCCTTAAGGTAAACGTTCTCACTAATACAATAATAATAAATACGATCACTCCTCTCGCGACATCTCTCATCCATCCATCGCAGCTCGCTCGTCTCCGCGGCGGCACCCACCCATTAAGAATACATTTTTGGAAATCACCTTAGCAGTCACCTAATACTTGTCAATGCACACGCTCATACATGCAGCAGTCTTTCGCAAACGTCACCCGCGGCGTAGCCTGTGCAAGGCCTCGCGCGAGGGCGGAATTTTAATTAGCAGAACATCCGCTCGGCCGCACCACGTTGCCACATCTACCGGTTCTATCTCTCTCGCGCCAGCCCAGCGAGCTGCGCGAAAGAGCGGGACGAGACACTCGCTGTCTGCCCTCCGCTTCCTAATCTGACCCAACTAATTAAACGCTCTGCGGTCGAGCGAATGTCAAGGCGCACTCGCACCGCGGTGGGGCAGTGCTCAGCTGGAGCTCCAACCGCTGCACTACTCAGGCACACCGGTCCAGCACTTGAGTCCATTCTTAGCACCTACACTTTGGCAGAGGCGGCGGCTCTAGAGTGGCGCACCACCGCCAGATGGCTCTCGCGGCCTCCGCAGCGAACGGGGAAAACTTAGTAACAAATGAGGTGGGTTTTCCCGATCCGAGAGCCACCGCTCCTCCGTTCCCGTGCTCACTCACACTTATCACTAACACTAAGCTCATTAACTATATAGTACAAAGTAAAATTAAGATCACAAGTGGCTTTGTATGCGACTAGCATGGAATGTGGTCGGGGCGGCGCGCGGCTAGAAGTGCGCGTCGATGGTGCAGCCGCCGTGCACGTGCTCCATGACCTGCTCCTTGAGGCGGCACACGTGCTCCTTGAGCTTGTTCACCATGAGGCCCAGCTCCGCGTTCTCGCCCTTGAGCATCTTCACCTTGTCCTCCAGCTTGGAGATGCGCTCGAGCTTCCTCCGGCGGCACTTGGAGGCGGCCAGCCGGTTCCTCTGCCGCTTGCGCTCCAGCTTGATGCGCTCCTGCGTGTCCATGTCGATGGGCGAGAGCGGCGGCGAGCTGGACGCGCTGGGCACCGTCTGCGGCTCGTCCTTGATGGGCGGCAGCGGCGCGCGGTCCAGGTCGGCGTACACGCGCCGCGCGTCCCCCTCCGGCGGCGGCTGCTCGGCGCCGTGGTGCATCTTGTCCAGGATCTCGACGAAGGGCCGCGCGTACATCTCCTGCGCCTCGGTGGGCGCCGCGGGGAACAGCACGGCGCCGCCCGGCGTGGGCGTGGCCGTCGTGATCATGCCGTTCTGGATGATGAACTTCTCGAGCTCCGGCGAGGCGAGCTTCAGCAGCTGCAGGTCGGGCGAAGAGAGCAGCGGGGCGCCCCCGCGGCAGCGCTTGCCGCCCCTGGCGCCGTCCAGGTCGAGCCGCAGCGACCGCTTGAGGCTCTCCACGGGCACGTTGGTGGGGTACTGCTCCTCGTAGAACGTGGGCTCCATGCCGTGCCGCACCATTCCACCGCACAACACAACACTGATTATTCTGGGACACTGGCGTGCTCGATCGTGCCTCAGGCACGTCCGACTCTCTGTGCGATCTACTTGTTTCTAAACATTCACAAGGCGATAACATTGCTTTTATGCCGTGACTCAGACGGTCTATTTTTAAATATGTCGTGTCCATCGCGGCACGCTATTGGGTAAAGATGGCGTGATCATTGTCTGCGATTGGTCCGTTTGAGAATCGCGAGGCCGATGCGGTTCGCTTTCCACTAGTGCCCTGTTACCAGGAATTGTAGACAGCGTTTCCATTATACGAGCAATATTTATATTGGTATTTTTGTAATTTTATTTACTATTACGTTGATAGGTCGCTGAGTCCGAAACTAAATATAGAAAAATGTAAAACTCACGTTTTACATGCTAATCAAATTCTAGTAAACCATATAGCATGAGTATTATTAATGATTAATAATGTTTCGTTCTTTCGCTATTTTGCTAGTCTGAGTGAGCACTGTCATTGAAGTAAATACAAAAATTTATAACGTGTAAGCTTAACATTGTTTTCGATTTTAGATTTATAATATTAAAAAAAATATTGTTTAATGTTAAAAAGGATTAACAATATCTCTTGTATTGGACAGAGCCATAAATATCCTCTATCATTTTATAATAGAACTAAATAAGTTAGCACATAATTGCTTAGTGGCACTGATAATGGAATTGTGTCAGGCAACCTAACCGTTTGTCTTATAGATTCCATAGACTAGAGGTCCCTTTCTAAGACACATTATAGAAAAAAGGCTAAATAGCAATTAATTCTTAACGAAAACCTAATTTACTGTATAATATATTATGTTATTTCATTCTTTACAGAAAAAAGTAAACATACTTATAACGTTACGCAACGTTGACTCTCGTATAATGGAAACGGTGTAACTGCGAAGGGGGAGTCGGCCATGCAAGAAAATGAGCTGCGGGAGGGGGAACCGCGCAAGAGAGATAGAAACATCATCCGTCCCATTCTCTACCAGATAAAATTCGACAACAAAACATACAAGAAAAAAAGGCAACAAAAACTTGTATACCACTTTATATCTAAATCGTTTTGAGTGGGAGTCCAATTCACGTATTACTTTTGCTAGATTTTCGTCATTTTATAAGAAATTGCGCAACGGTGTCATCTGCATTTGCTCTCATAACGCACGTGTCTTTTGTATTTACAAAAATAATGAAGGTCAATTGCAATTCGCAATGTACTGTATACGATAACATTCACAATAACGAAATGTCACTCCTACGTATCCTTTCTAAATCATTTATTAATTTTTTGGAGTTATACACTGTCACCCATATTTTAACTTGGATATTATACTTTAGTGCTAATTTGATATGTATAAGCAAGTAAGGATTTATCGGTAAAGGTTATAGAAGAAAGTTAAAACGCTATCAATATTAAAATTTTTTCACACTTTAAAACTTTTGAATGAAACTAGTGCAAATGCTAATTCATTTGTACATTGGTTAAATTATATTTGCCATTCAATAACCGATATCTGATACTTTTAGCACTAACCTGTCACTACCCCGGATAATAACAGGCGTGGTTCTTTTATTATATTATTTCGCATTACCTCCACACTACACATTACCTACATCTACATTTGAATAAATATAACTATTACATAATAGTTACACTATTCATTTATAGATGTCACTGTTAAATTTAAAAAGAATTTTAATCTGGTAACATGAACTAACTCACAGATAACCCAGAGTCATTATAAGAGGGTCATTGAATGCGGCATTGAACTTGAAAGTCTGTGGAATATTGCTGTTGTCAGCAATTTCTTTTAAATGCTACTCTACACTTTTAAACACGTGGAGAAAGTAATACATTTTAGCTTTGTTACCAAATCCATGTAAAATGTACTTGGCAAATAATTATTAAAATCGGAAAACACAAAGGCTACAAAATAATAATAATAGATACAAAATAATATATTTAAGTAAATCACGTAAAAATATTTAATTCACCAAAATGTTTCAATAAATGAACAAGGTCGTTTATTGTTTATAATATATAAATGTTTAGAATAACCTTGAGTTGAAACACGTAAGTTAAATCAACTACGAAAGAAAGCATCAACTGAAATAATTTATAGCTGCAAATATTACACATACCTACAAATATTTTAAGAAACAATGACATACTTACCATTTGGAATTATTTGCTGCTTATTTGATGGCAATTTAAAATCTTCTGTGGGAGTTAGAGACCTTAGACAAATCTTTACATATACCATACATGAATACCGACTCCCTAGCAACTAAGAATAATGTTACCCAAATTTACTGAACAAACCGCTGATTCTTATCATGGAAAACTAAAAAAACAAATGAGTTCACGGCTATGAACCGACTATTGGTCACCTCGAACCCATGTAACCATGTGAACCAGATAGTCAGTACTCAATGTGACAGGTGGTATGCCATGACGCCATTTACAAGCACTGACACATTACCTGTTCGGGGAACAGGTAGGTTTGCTCACGATGTTTTCCCTCACCGTAGTATTCGACGCATTTCCTAATTGTATTTTTATTAGGAAAATGTACATAGAAATCCATTAAACTTCATTTCCATTGGTACATGCTAAAGCGGGATTTGAACCCTGAACCACGGTTACAGAGTCAAGCCCCGAACAACTCGAATTAATTAATTGCAAAACTCTTTGGTTCTATTACCAATTGTATCTTTAATATACGACAATCTTGCGAAATGCGATGTTTAATACAGTAATCAAAATATAATATAGATATTACACCCTTCCTTCAGAGGGATAGGCAGAGATCATGGATCCCCATTTGTCTTCGTCCTGACAAACCATTTTCGCTTTATTAATATCCAAACACCTGTTTATACACACTCAGCGGTTATTTATATGTAGTATTAACGTTGCCGTTTTTATATTATACTAATATGGACGATGATTTTTTTTATTTATATAAAATGAATTAATTTTATAACAAATTCTTTATAGTTTTAATATATGATAACATACACTTCACGATCTTTGTGCCTTACGGTGAATAGTTTGTAAAAAATATTCAACTTAAAAGTAAAGATTAAATGAAACCACACCATCATTCATTAAAAAATAATTTATTCGTCTTAATTAATACAATTGTACTTCATTACTAAATCTAAAATTTATTTCACAGTGACAGAGACTATCCTGACATCGTCATACGGTTTGTCAGTCTTGGGATTGGTCTTGACGCTGCCTATATTTTGAACAACCTCCATACCTCGCACCACACGGCCGAAAACAGTATGCTTATTGTCCAGCCATGGCTGAAAAATACAATGCAATTACACATATGCTTTCTATTTTATTAGGGACGTGATTGCAAGATTTTATTCGTCTTCGCTGACTTGCCGGCAAGAACAGTTACCTAGATAATCTATTTTCGAACGAAATAAACAAGGAGTAAAAAAATTTATTTATTAAGTAACTATATACTCAAATAGACCAAGGATATAAATCTCGTCTCTTTTTCAAAAAGAAAATGTCATTAATAAAGTCAGTCGATTTATGTTAACAGCTGATAGTAACTGCTTGTAAATGGTGACACGGCTTACCACCTGTCACATTGAGTACTAATTAACGAACTTAAAAGGAATGCTAACTAGCTGCTGTTTCCGCTATGTCACAGGAGACGACTAAGGGATTAGCGGTAAATAAAATCTATTGTACACCAAACTGTTACCAATAACCCATAAGAAACCACCAATATTCATGCTAGAAAATGACCTAGGAGATATATCTCTAAGCTTATGTCCTCAATTAAAGCACTTGCATTTACAAATATATGTACTAGCGACCCGCTCCGGCTTCGCACGGGAATAAAATATATAGCCTACTCCACTATTTAATGGATGTTATTATACATATAAACCTTCCTCTTGAATCACTCTATCTATTAAAAAAAACCGCATCAAAATCCGTTGCGTAGTTTCAAATATTTAAGCATACAAAGGGACATAGGGACAAAGAATGCGACTTTGTTTTAAACTATGTAGTGATGTGTAAAATGATTCTTACCGTGGGAGTAAGTGTGATAAAGAATTGGCTGCCATTCGTATTGGGCCCCGCGTTGGCCATGCTCATGGTGTATGGGCGATCGTGCTTCAGATATGGCTTGAACTCGTCTGCGAACTCCCCACCCCATATACTTTCGCCGCCTGTGCCCGTACCTGGGGGGTTAAGGTTCTATTTAGTATGTTACAGTGAGGGACATATAAATAGATCACTAGTTTCTTTTATGAGAGCTATATCGATAAGTCCCGTATTTCTGAAAACATTAGCAGTATACGTACAAAATCCTTATCTGTCTAGGTATATCTAAAAAACGTAACATGTACGTACATACATAGGTTAACAATCACGAATACCATTTAAGGATACTAGAGTACCCGCCACATAAGGTGGCAGTTGGAGGCGTCGCCACAGTCGCGTAATCCAGTGTTGCCAGTAAACACGCCAAAACTAGCACTCACTGTGCCATACGGCTCGATACATTATATTGAGGTTTCATTTGTAACGATCTTTGGTTGCAGAGCTATAAACTCAAATAAAACAAATTAATATACCAAAGTCAAAAGTCAAAATATTTTTATTCAAAATAGGCCCTATCATAAGCTCTCTTTGAAAGTTATTTTATGATCTAAGTAGAAATTAAAAAAACTATATATTGACAAAAGGAATATATATGAGTGAAGTGGAAGGGCGGTTACGTAGGGGCCGGCCTAATAAGACATATATGTAACAGTCAGATAGACGCTATATTGAAAAAAGGTGACGTTAGGAGTACCTATAACCGCCGAGAGTGTATTAGAGAATGTATGAATGTCAATGAAGCGAAAGTGGTCTGTCAGGATCGGGACAAATGGGGATCCGTGATCTCTGCCTACCCCTCTACAGGGAATCAGGCGTGATGTGTATGTATGTATGTAAAAAAACTATTTCAAACATGGCACTGAGCATTGTCTTTACATATTTTTACCGAGGTTAGTTCACCAACCATTTCGGCTGCTCAAGATGCCACGTCATGAAGACCACGACCGCTCTGATAAGAGCGTAACGATTGAGAAGAAGAAGTTCAGCGGAGACCCTTGGAGAAGAACTAACAAGAAACTCCAGAAATCAATTTATTATAATCACCCTTAACAAACATAAAAATTACAAAGAGTGGGCAAAAAACACAACGCTGGTAATACTAAATTTACCTTTCATACAAAATAACACGCAATGGCGGAAACGTCAAATTTAGTTCCAAGTTTGGCTACTGCCACCTTATGTGGCGGGTACTCTAAATATTTTAACTGTAGAGTACCCGCCACATAAGGTGGCAGTTGGAGGCGTCGCCACAGTCGCGTAATCCAGTGTTGCCAGTAAACACGCCAAAACTAGCACTCACTGTGCCATACGGCTCGATACATTATATTGAGGTTTCATTTGTAACGATCTTTGGTTGCAGAGCTATAAACTCAAATAAAACAAATTAATATACCAAAGTCAAAAGTCAAAATATTTTTATTCAAAATAGGCCCTATCATAAGCTCTCTTTGAAAGTTATTTTATGATCTAAGTACAAATTAAAAAAACTATATATTGACAAAAGGAATATATATGAGTGAAGTGGAAGGGCGGTTACGTAGGGGCCGGCCTAATAAGACATATATGTAACAGTCAGATAGACGCTATATAGAAAAAAGGTGACGTTAGGAGTACCTATAACCGCCGAGAGTGTATTAGAGAATGTATGAATGTCAATGAAGCGAAAGTGGTCTGTCAGGATCGGGACAAATGGGGATCCGTGATCTCTGCCTACCCCTCTACAGGGAATCAGGCGTGATGTGTATGTATGTATGTAAAAAAACTATTTCAAACATGGCACTGAGCATTGTCTTTACATATTTTTACCGAGGTTAGTTCACCAACCATTTCGGCTGCTCAAGATGCCACGTCATGAAGACCACGACCGCTCTGATAAGAGCGTAACGATTGAGAAGAAGAAGTTCAGCGGAGACCCTTGGAGAAGAACTAACAAGAAACTCCAGAAATCAATTCATTATAATCACCCTTAACAAACATAAAAATTACAAAGAGTGGGCAAAAAACACAACGCTGGTAATACTAAATTTACCTTTCATACAAAATAACACGCAATGGCGGAAACGTCAAATTTAGTTCCAAGTTTGGCTACTGCCACCTTATGTGGCGGGTACTCTACACTGTTTTTGACAGATATAGAACCGTCAGAACAAATATAAAATCCATTCAACAGTTTTAGCAATTATCGCCACAACATTTTCCGACACGCTGCAAACAGCAGCAACTACTAAAAGAACTCTACTCTTATCACTATTAAACTATAGTACATTCGCATTAAGAAAATAGTGATGTCATCATGTCCGGACGATATGACCAATGAGACGTGACAACTGTCGTCTGCAATTGGTCGATGTGAATTGTTTTCTCATTTACGAACGTCTCATTGGTCAGTTTAACGTCTATATATCATGACGTCACTATTTACTTAACGCGAATAGACTATAATCATTACACTTACCTGTAGGATCTCCCGTTTGCACCATAAACCCCTTGATAACCCTATGGAATATATGTCCATTGTAGTACCCATTGCGCGCGTGAACCGAAAAGTTCTCCACGGTTCGAGGGACGTCCTTCCCGAATAGACGTACGTGAATATCGCCCAGCGTTGTATGTAGGATGGCTTGCTCGTATAAACGTTGTACACCTGTGGGGTTAAGGGGTTGATTAATTGTTTTATTTCATAATTTAGTACAAACCAGGACTTTAATACATAATTGTATCAATGCCCACTATTCCATCTGGGGTAAACATATTAATGAAGTACATACACATCACGCCCTACAGCGTTGTAGGCTCTTTTCACGGAGTCTCCTATGTGTCAATCCTAACAAACCACTTGCGCTTCTTTAACACTCCTGCACCGTATATACGTAGGTACTTGTTACGTCATCCTTTTTCAATATTGTTTGACTGTCATATCTTATTGAGTCGATCCCTACTATTATTAATGAAATAAATAATATATCTTTTCAACCCATTTTCTCCAGATATTTAGCACCTAACTTGGTGATCAGTTTAGAGGACTGTATATTACCTGTCTCGAGGATTAAGCCGAAATGTATTACCTATATTCGGTAATTTCTTTTTTAGAAATGCTGAATCTGTAATGTCTATTTTACATGCACTAGCAAATTGGTGGGGACCATGCCAGTCTTTTGATTACCGATACCCTTAAATATATCTTTAAGGTCATGTTTTTTATATTACAACTAGCAACCCGCTCCGGCTTCGCACTGGTATAAAATATATAGCCTACTCCACTATTTAATGGATGTTATTATACATATAGACCTTCCTCTTGAATCACTCTATCTATTAAAAAACCGCATCAAAATCCGTTGTGTGGTTTCAAAGATTTAAGCATACAAAGGGACATAGGGACAGAGAAAGCGACTTTGTTTTATACTATGTAGTGATAGTGACTGCTATAATAATACCTTGTCCCTCGGTGGCGGAGATGATGTCCTCTTTAGAGGGTTTCTCGTTGAAGATGTCTCGGTCCGTGTCAGGGGACTTTATGTCGTCCGGACTCCGCCTCGTGAACATGTAAAACCTGTAAAATTAAATTCTATGGTAACTACCAGTAGTACGAACAGTAACTACTTATGATTGTGTATGAGGAAGACATTATAAATGGACATTTGTTAAAGACCAATTTATGAGTTGATCCTTACCTTACATCCTCTACATAAAATTGTAAACAAAACAAAAAAAGTTTAATCCTTTCAACAATTGTAATGTTTTTTAGGAAAATTATGTATATTGATTAGTAGGTACAACTCCTAGAAATAGGAATTAGTAATATTAAAATTTGCTTTTAGTGACAGTTTCTTTATCCACTGGAACTTATTCAATCCCTTGAAATTATAACAATATAATTAGATAGAAATAGATATGTATAGAGACATATTTAAAAAAGGTCACGTGAAAAGTATACTTAGAACCGAGACTTTCGATGAAATGAGAATTCGTGATCTCTACCTATCCCTCTGCAGGGAAATGGGTATGCTGTTATAAATGTGTAGCTCACCTATTCTTTTTGTAAGCCGTGCAAAATAGTGTTGGATCCGTCTTGATGTTGAGCAGCGTGGGATTCTCAGACCCCTCCATCTCTAATGTAGTCGCCACTTTTGATTGATTGGTGCGACCCTAAAATGATAATAGAGTGATGAATTAAGAATTGAACCTACCCAGCAGTTTGGGTGCAAATAAATTAATCCTTTATGTTGAACGATGTTAAATCTTTAGTTTTAAAAAGCGAAAAGAATGTTAGTTTTTCTTCCTATTTACTCATAAACAATACAAGTTCAGTGAAGAGATATTTCATACTTTTAATGGCAAAGGGAAAGGACCAGTATCACTCTCACTTTGTCTATTTCAGGCCTGGGCAATTAAGATCCTAACTTCCTTGCATTAATTATCCTCAATTCTGTATACAACGTATTGCATGGTTTTTATTACCTGAAACAATGCCAACTGCAGCGGCCGTAAATTCTCCGGCTTGCCCAACATAGCGACGCACCGGTTGGTCGTCAGGTTGGCCAACTTGACGCCGAGCATCGTGGCGTACGCGACAAAATGGCCGCTCGCGTCGAACACTATGTTGGCTAATTGCATCGCTTCAGATTTCTCGAGATCCCTCTCTGCTGCCATTCTGGGAATAAAGAATTAGTTACAGTACTCTAATGTAATCACTAATTGCAAATAGAACACATATGTCAATAATAAAATATGGTTTGTGGCATATTGCATGTCATGATTCATTAACAAGAGACGGATAAATCGAAAAGTGTTGAAGCTTAAAACTTAATATCTCAATTTAATATCTCCAAATCATGAATAGCAACAAATAAAAGAACTTCATAAGCAACTGCTAAAGGATCACATTCACATATCTCAAACTATAACTAGTAGCATTAGAAATATAAAAGGTCTAATTATAACAACCAAGACAATATATGTTACTTTTTAAAAAAATTACTTAATTACCTTCGTCCAAACTCCATGTTAGGTAGTTGTTGGGTCTGGTGCTGCAGCTCCTGGAACCTTTGGAGGCTCTCATCCAGGACCTTGTGCAGTTTGCCTGTTAGGAAGTGGAACACTCGCACCTGAAAGTGATTATGGTAGGAATTAGCCATAGGGATGATTATTCTGCTGGACAACTGTCAATGTTTTAAATATAAATGAAATGATCGCCACAAGTTATAGAAATAGTTTTTTGTCCATTTCTAGTTAATTGGATGTTATAAATAGATTTTTTGTTTTTATCTTTTTTTCTTTCTGATTAAACAAACTCTATTGGTCTTTGCCTATCTTTTCTTACTGATAAAACAACCTCTTTATCTATAAGTTGCATTTTCTGTGCACAATAGTGTTTGTATAGGTCTAGACTTTACATTTGATATAAAATTTGTAAATTACAAAAGTAAAACCATAAAGATATATCACATACCTTTCTATCCAGCGATATAGAAGCCATCTTCTTTCCATCCGGTGAGAATGCGAGCGAAGTAGGGTACGTCTTGCACTTGACAAAGTCAAACAGATCCGTGTCCAATTTAGACTCAAACTTCACAGTTTTAGGAAACTCATACTCAAACTTCGGTCCAGTCCAGTACTCTATAATACCCTTGTTGTCAACGGATACTGCGGTTTCAAACACCGGGTTATACTTGATGGTGACAACGGCGCTCTGATGAAGGGTTTCGAAACTGTGGATTGGTGTGCCTGCGGTCTGCATGCCGTCGAAAATGTGGATTTTATTACTGTTCTTGTCTGAACTGCAAAAAGAATGAACATATGTATTAAGGAATATATAGATAGCTTTCACTTTCTTTCTTTTTCTATCTGACACTATTGGGTCCATAACTTAGTATGTATTTAATTCTACTCTACTTAACTTTTTATAAATTTAAATATCTAATGACTCAAGGGATTATTATAACAGTATAGTTTAATATGATACTTACACAGCCAATGCCGATATGGGATCTCCAGCTGAATGCACCCACTCCAAACACAGAGGTTCAAACTCAATTGAGATCATGTTTATCATATCTGCAAAATCAAATATATATAAATTCAATTCAATTCTTTATTGGGCTAACAATGCAGATACACATATTATATATCTAACACACCTTTAACCGCTACATGGAGGACAGTACCTCCAAGTCACAATTACAATTAATATCATCATCTTCTCAGTCATATTAGGCAGTAATTTAGTCTTATAGTGGCAGTTGTATGGAATATTGTTTGCTAGCCCTTCATCCTACAGATTTCATCAACCCTTATTATAATAATAATAATAATATTGTTGGACATTATTACACCAATTGAACCAGCCCCTTGCTAAGTACATTTAAGACTTGTGTTGAGGGTACTAGTCAATGTATATTTAAAAAATAAATACTTATTATACATAGATAAATACATATATAGCATATATAATCAACGACCAGACTGGAAAGCAGTAGAAAAGCGTAGATCTTAACTCTGCCTCCACCGGGAATCGAACCTGGGACCTCACGATAAGCGTTCAGGCGGTTAACCCATCGCACCACGGAGGTCGTCAAATCGTATTACACAAGTAAGTCGTATTATAAATATTAGTTGAATACTATGGTGAGAGAAAACATCGTGAGCAAACCTACCTGTTCCCCGAAAAGGTAATAGTGCTTGTAAATGACGAAACGGCTCACCACCTGCCACATTGAGTACTGACCATCTGGTCAACACGAGGGTTCAAGATGGCCATAGAATTACTACCTTCACAATAGCGATGGACACCTGAACCTCTGACTAGCCTGCAAGGGTGAATGGCTGTGAACATGCTTGTCTTTTTGTCCTTAGAATTTTCTTACAACAGGCTAGAAATAGAAGTAACTATGTGCCAGTCTAGACCAGGATATGTTCCTCTATCTGGTCTCTGAATATCTGTTTATTGTTAACATATTGGAATTTGTATGTAAATTGTAATTATCATTCCTTACCAAAATTAATAACATCAAATACTTTCAAAGTCTTCTCCTTTGAAGCTGTTGCCAGGAATGTCCCAGGATGGTTGGCTGCTATGTGGCTGATGGGCGCCAAGTGACACCTGAAGTGCTTTACAAACTCTATGCCTTCTTCCTGAAAATAAAAATGCATTAATTACTATTAATATATACCAACAGCAGGCCTGCAGAGCACAGGGAGCGAGGGCTGCAGGACTAAGCTGGAGCTTGGTGAGGAAAACTCTCAATAAACCTGCCCAACTAGGCTGTTTTATGATGCGACAACATGATTAAGTTGAACATGACAATAATACAAACAGATGCTAGTAAATTTGAATGTATGTTATACTTACCATTTTCTTCCAAAACTTCAAGTGACCATCTTGGCTCGCCGTAATAATAAAGTCTGTCTTTGTGACCACTATATGAGTGACTACATCTCTGTGCATATAACTACGCTCATAGGTTTCTGATGAGGGTAAATTTTCTATGTAGAGCGATTCGAATTCCAACACTGAAAACGAAATATATTATAAGAAGGTGCATGGAATCGCCTTACCACTGCCTTATTAAGGTAAAAATATATTATAACAGGTACCTTTCTTCTTTTTTGTTTTAGGTTTTGCCGCCTCAGTCGGCATAGGTCCTATCCACTCATCATTTGAATCCTCCTCTTTATCAGATTCATTTGCTTCAGTGGGTCGCTTTGTAGACATTTTATTCAACAATAAACTAGCTTTAATATTTTGATATTAAATTATTTATCATCAAAATTACAACAAAATAGAGATCCCGCCACATAAGGTGGCAGTAGCCAAACTTGGAACTAAATTTGACGTTACCGCCATTGCGTGTTATTTTGTATGAAAGGTAAATTTAGTATTACCAGCGTTGTGTTTTTTGCCCACTCTTTGTAATTTTTATGTTTGTTAAGGGTGATTATAATAAATTGATTTCCGGAGTTTCTTGTTAGTTCTTCTCCAAGCTAGGGTCTCCGCTGATCTAACCTCGGTAAAAAATATGTAAAGACAATGCTCAGTGGCATGTTTGAAATAATAGTTTTAAGAGATTCGCGATTTATACTCATGATATAAGATATAAGGGTGTGTATAAGATTGATTGCAGCTGTGGGAAATCCTACGTCGAACACACTAAACGGTCTATTGCGGACAGAGTGAAGGAACACATAATATATGTAATATATAATAAGAAGGATAAGTCCCGTTAATTATTAATCATGTTTGAAATAGTTTAATAAACATATTTTGACTTTGATATATTAATTTGTTTTATTTGAGTTTATAGCTCTGCAACCAAAGACCGTTACAAATGAAACCTATAATGTATCGAGCCGTATGGCACAGTGAGTGCTAGTTTTGGCGTGTTTACTGGTAACACTGAATTACGCGACTGTGGCGACGCCTCCAACTGCCACCGTATGTGGCGGGATCTCTAGTGTATCGTAAACATAACCTAAAACAATGCTCCTTTCAATTAATTAACTCGCCCAAAATTTGCGATAAAATAGCACAGAAC
Organism: Leucoptera coffeella; assembly: GCA_030578115.1. Classification (NCBI taxonomy): domain Eukaryota; kingdom Metazoa; phylum Arthropoda; class Insecta; order Lepidoptera; family Lyonetiidae; genus Leucoptera; species Leucoptera coffeella. Next base: position 43,306 of record JAMBLF010001262.1, read on the forward strand.
AAGATGGTGATTAAAATTATTTTATCTGGTGATACTGTGATAGACGAAAATATGTTGGAAGTCTGGAAGAAGATAGTATATTATTATACACAAAAACACACATATATCACGTCTTACATACAAAGGGGTGGGCAGATATCACGAATCCCGTTGTTTCCATTCTGACATACACTTTTGCTTCATTGCCATCCATACACACACGGTGGCTATAAGTACTTCTCACGTCACTTTCTCGTCCATCTGACTCTCATATTATGACTGCCCTTCTATCCCAACCACATACATATATTTCGTTAATCTACTATCATTACTTTAATCCTAGTCTTTTTATTGATTCTGCTACTTTTGCCATACTGAAATTTCTCTACCATAGGTCAAGGATGGATTACGATTAAAGGGGCATGTTCCAATGGTTAGGATGTTATATAGGTAAGCATAAGGTGTAATAAATCATCCATGCATGGTGATGTGGTAGAAATGTTCATGAAGTGACATGATTAGAAATAATTTATACTTTCATCTCTGCCTACCCATAGTAGAGAAAAACATGTATAAGCACAGAAATTTATTCTTTCATTTATTATTATATTAGATGAGATTGTAAAGGTCAGACTTTAAAGAGGTTAAAACCCAAGAAGTTCTTATCAATAACTTATTTAATTCGTATATCACAATGTGTAAATACTATTTTAATATGAAGCATTTTATTCTGGCTCCGCATCATTGTTGTTCTGTCCAGGAGATTCATCATCCTCATCATCATCTTCGTCATGGGAAACCTCTGACTCATCAGATTCTCCATTACCTGAAAAGATATTAAAAGCTTTATGTTGAGTTTCATTTATGTTCCTAATAAAGGAATTTAAGAATTCTTTTTTAAGGACATAAATATAATGCACGGCATATAGCTATAGATATGGTAGAATTGTTCAGTAATTGTAGCTAGCTGACTTTCTTTCCAATATTTTATTGGAGGCAACCTGCAGGACACATAATGGAATAAATTTGAACAGCAATATTACATAATATGATTCTTATTTAATGTATATGACTGAAGAGGTTCTTTTCACTCTGAAGGTGATTGAAATATGTATATTACATGAATATGTACTAATACTAGTAGCTACTTCAAATAATACATTACCTTCCTCTTCATCAGTATCACCATCATCGTCAGCAAGCTGTCGGCCAGCTTTGCCAGGTGGAATAAGCCTCATGTACTTTTGACCAATCTGATTCATCTGGGAATAGACAAAGGATTATTATAATTCTAACTATTAATAAAAACTAGTAATACCTCTTCATACACTTGGCACCTTTCATAACATTGTTTTTTACGCGCTACAGCGTATAAGACCCTGCTTGTAAATTAATGATTTACACAATTGCCATCAATATTTTGTAGTAGTATATGATGGAAACAATTTTATAGAAGTGGTATTTATTCATATGCTGCGGCAGTTTGTAATTTATAGACCAACAATTGATGTCATCAGCGATTATGCTAGCTATATGATTTATTCCTAAAGAGATCTAATTATGGGTTAAAGTAGGTAATAGATACCTTTTGTTGATGTTGCTGTTCCAAAGCGGTTAATTCAGCTTCTTCATCACATGGGCTATCAGCATTGAACCATTTAGGATCCACCAATCGCGGCGTCAATCTTGGAAAGGGCACAAATGGAACATTCATAGTTGAAATTAGTATAGATCAAATCAACTAAATAGAATGTGTGTATTAAATTCCGGTATCGATAATAGTTCAATTAGGTGTTGTAGTATTTATAATTTAAACTATGTAAACACACACAACTCAGGTAACAAATTTTGTTTTTAATGTTTAATTAGAGATCCCGCCATATAAATTGGCAGTTGGGGGCGTCGCCACAGTCGCGTAATTCAGTGTTACCAGTAAACACGCCAAAACTAGCACTCACTGTGCCATGCGGTTTGAATACATTATAGGGTGTTATAGGTTTCATTTGTAACGGTCTTTGGTTGCAGAGCTATAAACTCAAATAAAACAAATTAATATATCAAAGTCAAAATATGTTTATTTAAAATAGGCCCTATAACAAGCTCTCTTTGAATGTTATCTTATGATCTAAGTATAACAACAATAAAGATTATTATTTTTATAATTAACAAACATAAAGATTACAAAGAAAGTGAGCAGTGTGCTAGTTTTTCCTTAACAATAATTATGATCCCTATCGCCTAACGTGGTAAACGGTAAAAAGTGGCTTTGTCCAGCTATCCTCAAAATAAAGATTTTTGCTTCTTAGCCACTCTTGCATATAAATATCACAAGCTCTCTTTGAAAGTTATTTTATGATCAAAGTATAAATTAAAAAAACTATTTCAAACATGGCACTGAGCATTGTCTTTACATATTTTTTACCGAGGTTAGATCAGCGGAGACCCTAGCTTGGAGAAGAACTAACAAGAAACTCCGGAAATCAATTTATTATAATCACCCTTAACAAACATAAAAATTACAAAGAGTGGGCAAAAAACACAACGCTGGTAATACTAAATTTACCTTTCATACAAAGGATTCTGGCGGGAACCTTAAAAGTTGGAAGTTGTTTTTTGGTGAAAATTTCAATTTTAATTACTAAAAGTGCATAACTAGAGCCCATCTCATAAGTATTGTGGGCATTGAGGACCCCGGTTATGGAGGGGAATGAGGAGCCTGATCCCAGGGGGGATGGGCGACATCCCTCCAAAAGAAAATTGCGCCTTGTCGACGATAGCGGGAATTCTGATGACGCCAATCAGTACAAGCCTTTTTTCAAGGCAGGGTATAAACGACTCTACCCAGAAAATTCGACGTTCACAAACACAGCATTCCAAGTGTTTGTTGAGTCCAAAGACGGAAAAGAAAGAATAGGAAATAAAAGTCCGATTTTCCTTAATCACATATTTTCTATGGATGTCAAAGGTATTACTTCCATGAACCGAGTAAATGCTAACAAGATTTCAGTATTATTCAAACAATATATTAACGCCAATAACTTTCTGCTCAATTCTACATTCCTTGAAAAACATAACTTGAAAGCATACATACCAGCAAAACACATAGAAAAAACAGGTATAATACGATTTGTACCTACTAATATTTCCAACAAGGATCTGTACACCAAATTGTCGTCTAAGTACGATATCATAGCAATCCGAAGATTTACTAAGAAAATGGGCAATGAGAGGGTGCCGTTGCAAACAGTTAGCATAACTTTTTTGTCAAATACTTTACCTGATTCAATCCAGTATGACTTATATTCATATAGAGTATTTGAGTACGTTCCACCGCTGTTACAATGTTTTAAATGCTTTAAATTTAACCATTCTGCCAAAATTTGTAATAACAAACAGAAGTGTTCAATATGTGCGGGAGATCATTTGTATAAGGAGTGTGATAAGCCTAATTCTATCAACTGTATCAACTGTGGAGGTCCCCATGTAGCTATATCCCGAGAATGTCCAATTAAATTAAAGAAAATGATGGATAAAAAGAGTAAGATCAATTATGCTGAAGTAAGTAAGACCATTTTTACTAACAAAGATTTTCCTAAATTAAAAGAAAAAAATACTGGTCATTCCCAAAGAATGCCATTAGTAAATAATACTGTAAATAATTTAACTAGTGATAAGTCAGTTAAACCTGTACATATTGCAAATAATACAAATGGAAATAATTCCAATATGAATAAGTCAGCCAAAATACACAATCTTAGCGGTCTCATTGATAATGATTTGGTTATCAATGCATTAGTAAAATCATTGTTACAGTTAGCAAACTCGAAAGATCAAAGCATTTCAGTTAAAAGTATCAAAGACATTTTGCTTTCAAACCTAACAGAACATGGATCAACACAATAATAATGCATCCAGAGTCAAGCAAATTATAATAATAGCACAATTTAATATCCAGAGTGTTAATAACAAAAAACCCTTGCTTTTAGACTTTCTTTTTAATCAAAATATAGATATTTGTATGTTAAACAAAACATGGTTAACTAATAAACACAATTTTTACATACCCGGTTATGATATAATAAGACAAGATGGTCCTAATGGCCGCGGAGGAGTAGCAATAGTAATTAAAAATACATTTAAATACAAAACTATAATCACACCTTACTATGAACATTTACAAACTTGTAGCATATCTATTTTGACTAATTTTGGCAATTTATCCATTTTGTGTGCATACAGCCCACCTAGGGGATCAAAACTTAGATGCAGAGCTCTAGGAAATATAATTGATAGTTTGCAACACCCACTTTTGTTGTCAGGTGATCTGAATTCACATCATGTGGCATTTGGTTGTCTGTCAACAAATGCTCAGGGCAATGAAATATTCAACTTGTTAGATAAACACAATTTATGTATTTTAAACTCTGGTACCCCAACTACTGTGGGTACTTTAAATCATAATCCTTCAGCAATAGATATATCATGTATAAGTCCATCAGTAGCACCTCTATGTGAATGGAAGGTGCACGAAGATCCTATGGGAAGTTATCATTTTCCAACCATTATTAATATTCACACCATCGCAGAAACATTCTCAGTAGGTCCTTCTTCTGAGCGTTTTATATATAGTAAAGCCGATTGGTCTAAGTACAAAGCTGAAAGCAAAAATGCATTTGATTATTTAGATTTAAATTCAGAAAATGTTATTTGCCTTTATAAACAATTTTGTGACACTTTATACAAACTTAAAGAACAGTGTATTCCCAAAAGCTCAAACAACAGATCTAGTAGGATTAGGAAACCGGTCCCTTGGTGGGATAATGAGTGCGCAGAAGAAGTTAAAAGGAGCAAATCAGCTTTACTGCATTATAAACATAACCCCTCGTTAGAAAACTACATAGAGTATAAAAAGATAGATGCAAGAAAAAAGAGACTAATCTGTGAGAAAAAGAGATTGGGATGGCAAAAGCTAAGTGAATCATTCAATAGATACACACCTATTAGTAGAATTTGGAATTATATCCGTAAGTTTAAGAATGTGTCATTTCGCAAAGTTACGAAAAACGATGAATGGATTCCACATTTTCTTGACAAATATGCACCACTTTCTCCGCCTGAAAAAAATATAGATATCGCTCAGTTGAATAATTACTTTCAGTCTACAGAAAATGATAAATATAGCTTTCTTTCACAAGTTTTCACCATGAATGAGTTTAGGATTGCTTTGAAATCTCGTAAAGATACTACCCCAGGTCTAGATGATATAACTTACAAATTGATAAGCAATTTACACACTTCCGCTCATCAGACCTTACTAAATATATACAATTTATTGTGGAGCTCAGGAATAATTCCTGATGAATGGAAAACTCAATGTGTTATACCTATATTAAAACCAAATAAACCTGCTAATGACTATAATTCATACAGACCCATATCATTATCATCTTGTGTGGGTAAACTATTTGAATGTATGTTAAAGTTTAGACTGGAAAATTATTGTGAAATAAACAATGTCTTACCTAATCAACAGTTCGGTTTCCGTAGAGGAAGAAGTGCTGCGGAAAGTTTTGTCTGCCTTACGTCAGACATCAAAAAAGCTTTTTTCAATCATTCATTTGTAGCTTGTGCCTTTCTTGATATCAGTGGGGCTTTTGATAACGTTAACCCTTCTATATTAGTACAAATCCTCAATAAAATTCACATTCCGGGTAAAATTTGTAAATGGATTTTTGATTTCTTATATGAACGGATAATGTACATAAAATTTAATAACAATTTGCATGGCCCTCGATTTGTCTATAAAGGAACAATGCAGGGTTCTACTATCTCACCTCTAATATATAACTTGTATACCTCTCAGATTAACTGTTATTTGACTGACCCTTCTGTGAAATGCTTATTGTTTGCAGATGATATAGTTTTGTACAGTGTGGACAAAAATCCAAATTTAGCTATCAAAAATTTAAATAACGGTTTAAGTCAAATAGATACATTCTATACTCATTTAAATCTGAGTAATAATGTAGGAAAGAGTGAAGCAATGCTATTCAGCAAAAAAGATGAGTATAGTTCCTTAGATACAGTATCATATCAAGGTAAACCACTAGCTTGGGTAAATGACAAAAAGTTTTTGGGTGTACACTTAGACACCAAATTAAAGTTTGAAAAACATATTGATTACATTATAGGTAATGCATCAAGGGGATTAAATGTAATGCGCTCATTAGCAGGAGTGCACTGGGGATCAGATCCAAAAACTCTTTCCAACCTGTACAAAAGTATAGTAAGAAGTCATTTTGACTATAGCTGCTTAGCATACATGAATTCTAATGTAACTTACTTAAAAAGACTTGATATTTTCCAAAACAAAGCTCTCAGGATTATAACTGGAGCAATGTGTTCCACTCCAATTCATTCTATGGAATCAGAATCCTGCATTTTACCATTGTGTTTTAGAAGATTACAAATAGCAAATACTTTCAGCCTCAAAATGATAGCTTCTGATAACTCTTTTGTACTCAATAGGATCTTGCCTCAGCAAGAGCTTCCTCAGTCTTTGACAGACAACATCAGCTATAAAGCTGAAAATTTTTTATCAGGACAATCTCCTGAATTAATTAATATTATATTAAACTTGAAAAAGAAATGTAAAGATGTAAATACTTTCAATGTGATGCCTTTTTATAGTGTTGAATATGAATTCTATTTGAAGGAAATAGTACATGTGAATACTGAATGTATTGATAACCAACAACTATTGCTTAGTTTCTTGGACAGACATAAACCTATTTACACTTTGTATACAGACGGTTCTAAATGTATAGATAGAGTAACTTCAGCTTACTATGATCCACAATGTAAAACATCAAAATGTGTAGAAATAAATGCTCATTGCAGTATATTCACTGCGGAATGTTATGCAATATACCTAGCTTTATTGTATGTAAAGAATTTGAGTAGTAGTAAGTTTGTAATATTTACGGACAGCCAAAGCTGTCTAACGGCATTAAAGAATAATAGCATGAAAATTACCTGTAATTACATTATCTTTAGCATTAAGAAACTTTTGTTAGACATTAATGTATCCAAAAAGATTGTAGTTTTTAAGTGGGTACCCTCTCATTGCGGTATCACTGGCAATGAAATAGTCGATATAGCTGCTAAAGGTCAAATTGAAGAAGATCATTCAGATACATTGAAAGTTCCATTTTCTGATTACCATCAAACTTTGAATGAAGATCTAAGACAGACATGGCATAGTTATTGGAAGATCATCAATAGAGACAAAGGAAAGTGGTATGCTGCTATTCAAGAAGTCCCGCCGCCTTTTCCATGGTTCAATAACTTTAAAATTAAGAATGTGTCAATACGAAGCTTTGTGGCCACTATTAACAGAGTGAGATTTGGACATGGGCAATTTAAAAGTCACCTGTTTAGGTTGAAAATTACCAGGGATAATAAATGTGATGAGTGTAACGTAGAAGAAACAATAGATCACCTAATATTTGTTTGTAGAAAATATACTTTGCAACGATTGATATTAATTGATAATTTGAGCAACATTCACAAGGGTAAAATACCTAATAATATTGTTGATTTAATGAAAAATGCAAGTAATTATATGCCTGTATATAAATTTATTATTAATACAGTAGGCAGTATTTAGAAGTTAAATTTAATTTTGTTTTTGTTTGTCACATTTTATTAAGCCTAATTTTCTTAGTACTAGGTTAAGTATCTTACAATTTACTGTAATTATATTTAAGACTAGCATAATGGACTTGTATCCCCGTGCTGTAAATAAATAAATAAAAAAAAAAAAAAAAACTTTCATACAAAATAACACGCAATGGCGGAAACGTCAAATTTAGTTCCAAGTTTGGCTACTGCCAATTTATGTGGCGAGATCTATTTAGCAGTTTAAGGTAGCCATTAGTATTGTCTTTGTTTTACACTATTTTATGAATTTATAATTTCTTTACCATAACTTCTGTTTTGTTCCGAACTCAGGCAGGACGAGCATATTATTCGGTCTTATGAACTTTTTTTAATACATGATGGATAGACCATCCTAGAGTACCCGCCACATAAGGTGGCAGTTAGAGGCGTCGCCACAGTCGCGTAATCCAGTGTTGCCAGTAAACACGCCAAAACTAGCACTCACTGTGCCATACGGCTCGATACATTATATTGAGGTTTCATTTGTAACGATCTTTGGTTGCAGAGCTATAAACTCAAATAAAACAAATTAATATACCAAAGTCAAAAGTCAAAATATTTTTATTCAAAATAGGCCCTATCATAAGCTCTCTTTGAAAGTTATTTTATGATCTAAGTACAAATTAAAAAAACTATATATTGACAAAAGGAATATATATGAGTGAAGTGGAAGGGCGGTTACGTAGGGGCCGGCCTAATAAGACATATATGTAACAGTCAGATAGACGCTATATTGAAAAAAGGTGACGTTAGGAGTACCTATAACCGCCGAGAGTGTATTAGAGAATGTATGAATGTCAATGAAGCGAAAGTGGTCTGTCAGGATCGGGACAAATGGGGATCCGTGATCTCTGCCTACCCCTCTACAGGGAATCAGGCGTGATGTGTATGTATGTATGTAAAAAAACTATTTCAAACATGGCACTGAGCATTGTCTTTACATATTTTTACCGAGGTTAGTTCACCAACCATTTCGGCTGCTCAAGATGCCACGTCATGAAGACCACGACCGCTCTGATAAGAGCGTAACGATTGAGAAGAAGAAGTTCAGCGGAGACCCTTGGAGAAGAACTAACAAGAAACTCCAGAAATCAATTTATTATAATCACCCTTAACAAACATAAAAATTACAAAGAGTGGGCAAAAAACACAACGCTGGTAATACTAAATTTACCTTTCATACAAAATAACACGCAATGGCGGAAACGTCAAATTTAGTTCCAAGTTTGGCTACTGCCACCTTATGTGGCGGGTACTCTATCGTTTAATTATAGAACTATAATTATCGTTACCTATTTCCTCATAACTGTCAATAAATTTTAAGACTATAATGGCTAATTTGTTTTCTTTTTAATTTAATATGCATTTTCTCACTCTTATCAATGCTATTATTACCTTACAAAATGTAAGTATGTGTTACTAGATATAAAAATTTAAAGTGCCACGGACATTACGCCAATCGGACGGAAATCGTGCCTCGAAATATAAAGCGCGCCTACAAGTTCAAATATTCCCGCCGCATCACTGCCAAAGTCGCCTTCTTGTCAATGTTCGAAAATTATTTTTAGTTTATGTAAAGAAAAAAATTACCCGCATCGTGCCACAGAAAACTTTGTATGCAGTTCGCTCTTTTAACTCTAGAATATTACTTTCTCCAAGTGCAGTCCTACTTCTACATGCTCTGTGATTTTCTCTGTGGAATTTGTAGTGATGGTTGATAGCTTCCTTGCTAACGAAGCAGTTTAATTTAGCTCGTATTTGTTTATCTCTGATTAATTTAAGCTATAATTAAAGGAAACCTGTAGTGATTAAGTGTCTTCAAGTGTTCGCATCAATTTGGTGAGTAATTAGTATGTAATTCGCATATTTCTTAAGTCGCGCCGGTCATATTACACGTGGTTACATTTTTTTGCAAAACTTCTTTGAATTCGTTATAATTTATAGAATATATTAACTTAATAAACGTGTAATTGTGTGCCCTTTTAGTTCGACGGTCAAAGCTTTGAATTACACGTTGTCAATTGAGCTCAATCGCAAAGAACCATATGATTGATGGTACTTTGTTACGTGTTACAAGAAGTAGGTACGTTCGTTAACGTGACCTGCAACCACGTTATTGTGCTTATAATTAAATATTAACTGAAATTAACCAGTCAATATCTTTAAAATTCCGAATTTTACCAGCAAATGAGTTTGCTGTCCGTAGGTACAATTATGTTCAGACATTGAGTCATAAATATTTTATTAGCCAATATTTATTTTATTTGATTTTTGTTAGTCCTTACACCGGATGAGGCTAAGCCAGATGAGGTTTGAGCAAAGTGGCAATCCAAATGTACACTCTGCACAAGTTCTAACCACACACATGCTCTATTTAATTGGGCATTGTATTGATAACCAGAAATTTTCCTGAATCCCACCCTGCTCATTGTGTGGCTATAATCATGCTATGACTAGAATGCCAGTATGTATTAGCCAGAATCTTTAAACTTTCCACAAAGTCCATACTGGTGGTGAAACAAATTGGCCTATAATTTAGTTGAAACCTTGGCTACTTTATCAATTAATTTTAATCAATAACTTAGAGCTATATTAATGACCTTATTTCATAGAATACTCTTTGATACTATAGTTGAGTCATTTACTGTTAGAGATTACCAAAAATAGAACAATTAGATAGTGTTAATTTCAGTTTGGTATGAAATTATATATGTATAATTCTATGATATATATTCCATAAATGTTATGCTTCTTACTAACCATTCCTTTACTATAAATTCTAGCTGGATTGTAGAAATAGGAATACAATTGTCTTATAATATCATTGATCATTCAAGTCTTTAATCTTTCTCTAAATATACCTAAAATACAATATAGTTCTAAAAATACTTTGTGGTTAAATATGTCTTGATAATTAAATGGGGTCAAAGAACTCATTTCAAAAGGCTATGTTCTGTAGCTATTTAATCTTAGTATGAATGTCATTGAATGTTTGAAAGTCAAGTTCATTATGCGTATTTTGCACATGCTTGCTTTGTTTAGATATCATTCTACTACACTTTTAGCATTTTGATAAGGCAATCAAATTTGAGGTTATGAAATTGGATTTGTAAATAAATATTTTATGTTGTGAAATACAACAATTGGCATCTGTTGTTTTCTTAACTTTTATGATTAACTTAAAAATTGACTAATTAGCATCCAATAATTTAAGTAGACACTTGTGTGTGTATTGATAATTAATAAAATTGAACCTATAATACATTCAGCTAGAAATACTTTAGTATGAAAACACAGCACATGTTCACATGTGTACAACTATTAAAGTTTTAGTACAAGAACACTAAACATTAATTTTGTATTTTAATACCTATTTGATTCTGTGATAGAAATAATGTATGCAGAAAGAAATACAAGCATATATTTTCATCAAAACTGATATCCATTTTAAGGTGGCACTATCATATGACTCTTAGAATGGTCTTTGTTCACTAGAAACTTCATTTCACTGCATAACAGGTTGTAGACTATAGCTATTACTTTATCTGTTAAATGAGCTGAATCCCTTAACATTACACTTCTTTGATTCCTGTAGTCCTTAATCAGGGTCAAAGGGCTGGTAGTAATGATTTCCTTCCCACTCTGTCAAAGGCCAACTCCTCAAGCTCATTTCAGCTAGCTGTGCCTAGTTGAGGCAACCCCCTTCAGGTATCACTATTTTTAACACTTATCATAGAATTTAAATTCTTAATATTATTGGTTTCAGATAAAATGAGTGCAAGCGTGTGCTACAAATGCAACAGGGCGGGGCATTTCGCCAGGGAATGCACTAATCTTGCGGGACCAGGTCTACGTGAAAATGGACGTCAGAGAGAAAAGTGTTTTAAATGCAACCGTACAGGACATTTTGCCCGAGACTGCAAGGAAGAAGCTGATCGTTGTTATAGGTATATTTCGTTTATTTTACTAACATGATATGTAGGATTATGTGTAATTTGATTAAACTGTCATTAATTTTTGTTTTATAATTTTTGGTTATATAATTATATCTATCTATAAAGAGTATTTCATTAGTTATCTTTTTTTTCTATCATGTAAATTGAAATATTTTCCAGTGAACTTGAAAAAAATTGTAACAATTTGGTTCTTAATGTTACTGATAGTCTGTGCTCTTATATGCCTTCTCTAAAATGAAAATTTCCATAAATTTCTTTCCAGTATCCAACCTTCAGCTAAGACCATTGGCTTAGAGCATTTTGGTCATTGGGACATTCAAGTATTGTGGTAAGACTGTACAGTGCTGATGATTAGCTTTCACAACAACCGCCTGTTCTTGTGATATCCCATCTCCAACTTCCACAGCTTTCTGGACATATTATGTCCGTTTGGTGAACCCTGATGGTTTGTTCAAAAAATTGTTACTTATGTTATCATCTCCCTCATTGCACGTGAGAATCCCTTGTTAGTGGGCATTAACGATCAATGCTTGCTAACTTAACATGTCTGCTTGGAGTTGCTTAGCTTGTTACCAAGCATTGTCGGGATTTATGCAAATATTCATATTTCATTGTTAAAATCATAATCATTTTTCTGAACTATGCTCTATTTTTTCTAAACAGACTGTTGTTGGACTTTGTGAAAAAAACTCCATTACAGCTCTGGCCTAAATTTATCATAAACAATCATCCCTTAAATTGAATGTTATTCATCCATTCATCAAATTGGTTCTACGATAAGTGGTTCTTTCTCAATATGAACTGTCAGTTCTAGCACAGATAGCTGCTTTTTTCAACCCAAATTATTAATACACACTTGGCATATCCCTAAGTGGGGCACTCAGACCTGTTATTCAGCACGCTTGAGGTTTGACTTTACAATAACCTCAAAACAATAACAAAAATTGTTGCTCCAGTACTGTGCTTTAATATGGTCTTAAAAAGAGCCTCGGGCCAAATCCTCCTCACCTAAGCCAGAATGTTGCAGTTCTGTCTGAAATCCCAAGCTTAAAATGAAGAATGTCTGTATGTTTCTTATTCAAACATGCAGGCAGTATATTTTTATGGAACATTCTCTTGCAGTGTCCAAAATTGTTGCTTCCTTGCAACATTATTATTTTTTGTCCCTATTTATTGGTGAGGAAATGAATGGATTAAAAAAACTATGATACTTAAGATGTAAATAATGTCATTGTTAGTAAATGTAAAGTACTTTGATTACTGTTATAACTTCCTACATAAATGTTGACACATTCATGGTAAGTAGATGCTTTTGTTAATATAACTAATGAAGTATTCATTTAAATAAACATAAAGTTAGTATTCCCAGAAGACCTTTATGCATAAATTATACTTTTACAGTGATAATGAATTAAGAGCCGGAGAATCCAGAAAATCAGAACCAGCCCAGCTAAAGCCGCAAAGTACCTAGTGATTTTTTTGATTGGCAACAATGTTCTGATGAAGCATATGTCTGTTCATTTGATCCCTTCACTAACACATGATAAATCAATAGAACTGAAGTTTTTAAATAATGAAATCATAGTTTTGAAATAAAATTGTACTAAAACTGTTGTTGTTTGTTTTATTTATCTATATTTAATTCACAATTGAAAAAAGCAGAAAAGTTCCATCCATCCAACATAAAATTTTAATAAATTGTAACTTTTCTGTTTAGATAATATCTTTATAACTCAAAACCTCTTATCGTTGAATAAACCATCCTCATAAGACATTCAATGCAAAATGTGTAATGTGTTATAAATTATAAAAAAATATTAAAAACTAATATTCTTCCTCGCTTTTACAGATGTAATGGAACCGGCCACATAGCACGAGAATGTGCACAGAGCCCTGACGACCCATCGTGTTACAACTGCAGTAAGCCAGGCCACATAGCTAGGAATTGCCCCGAGGGAGGGCGGGATAACGCGTCACAGACTTGTTACACTTGCAACAAGCCGGGACATATCAGCCGTAACTGCCCTGACGGGACCAAGACATGTTACATGTGCGGCAAACCGGGGCATATCTCACGAGAGTGCGATGCAGCCGAGCGGAACTAACCCCGCTCACTTCAGCACCTGCTTGCACTCTATTGACCTAAGATGCATGGACGAATAAGCAAAGGAGAGAAGGCTTTCCTACACAACTGGGTAATCGCTAGCAACAGGAAGGAGCTCGGCCTCACCAAGTCCACAGAGCGAGGCAGACTCAACTTGTAAATACAGGAGAGGCATGCGGCTCTCACGGTTGATGTCAACGTAGCGATTCAAGTGTTTATAGATCATTAAAATATAATCGTGAGGACAATTGCGGAGGTGGCGTTACAAGTTTAGCGTTACAGAGTATATATTTTGTACAGTTTTTTTCAAAAGTTTAAATTGGTATCTGATGTAAGTGTAATGCTGATGTGATGTATAAGTACGAGCATGCTTTATACCCATGCTGTTGGTGCATGATTTTATCATAGATAGGATTGTGTACTTAAGAATTTCCTTTGTTTATAAGGTCCTGCTTTAATAATATTCTATCAACTTATTTAGTCTATCAGATCATAAATAGCTAATTATTTCTGTTATACCATGCTTCTATTTGTGAACATGGTCTGTGCTATCTTTGATTTGTTAGAATCTGAACTGATTTAATTAAATTGAAATATTTTGCCACTTAGTTGTTGTGTTTTACTTATGAAAAACAAGTGCACCTTTTATGAAACTTTATCAGTCACTTTATTACTATATATAAACAATCTCATCTGATTATTTACACTGGTGAATTCAAGAAATGAGCTAGATGTAAGCTACGTACATATCCCCATGACAGAACCAAAAGTATCAAAAAACTTCAATGACTCAACTATTTATTGGAGAACAGATATCTACAAATTCAGAATATGAATGATAGTCACCCTAACCTATAAATGAACCTAAATACATAATACACGCTTCACGTCTTGTGTATACACGTTCCCTCTTATTGTATCTTTTATTCGCAATTTCGAAGGCATGTTAGGCATGGGTCGCTCGAAGCCCGCGTTTCACTAGTTAGACGGCACCCAACGTGATAGTGAACCGTATCGCCGTAATAGGGACTGACTATTACCTATCCTATAAATTCTTAAGAGATTAATCCCTTAGTCACAAGTTTTAAGGCTGCTGAACGCAATGATCTGGATTCGATAACAATAATGAACGTTGAGGTAATGTTTGGCGACGTGGAATGATGAAACGACACGTTCAAATCGTGAGGCATGTACCACTAGAAATCAATTTATTTCTTACTATAGAAATTAACTTCCTCTATGTTTTTGCAATGCATGGACGTCCTTAAAACCCTTTCAAGGTGTACAGAACCGAAGAGATTCCCTGGTCACTTCTTAGCATGAACATGGGGACAGGTCGCTAGCCCATCGCCCAATAGATTCCCTCAGTCGCCTCCTACGACATGCCGGGAAGAATGGCATCTAGTTAGTATTTTTTTACGTAGGACCAATAATTGCGAAGTACCTACAACAGCACTAAAGTTTGGGATAGAGGACATGGGTAATATTCAGTGAATTTGGCGTAGCTAAGTCGCTTAACGCTGTTGGTGATGTCAAAGCCCAGAGCAGGTAATAATGTGTCTTCTGATTTTTTCACTATATTTTTATATTTACATAATACACCGACAAGGCGGTAAGAAACATACCTATTTCCCAGAACAGGTACTAATCACTGCTGTCTGCTTGTAAATGGCGATGCCTATCTGGTTAGTACGTTTAAGTTCGGTCGTTCGTTCACCAAATTTAATACATACATACACATCACGCCTGATTCCCTGTAGAGGGGTAGGCAGAGATCACCAAATTTAAGCAAGGGTTAATGGTCGTGAAGGTGTTTAGAAATTGTCTTTACTACCAGTGACTCGTGATAGGCACAGATGACTTACTTTACAGTTTCAGGGAACGGTTAATCATCGTAAAGGTATGTATGTCTAATAATGTTAATGTAACGATGTCAATTAAAGTATCCACCTTTGTAAGTTAATCAAAAAAAAAATAGAGAAACATTATTTCTACAGTAATTAAGGAAATATCACAGTGGAGAAACTTGCGATCGATCTCCATTCGGCTGTTGTCGTTTCGCATTACATGATGAGTGGCTAAGAAGAAGTAGTAGCATTGGAGATGGACATTAAGAGAGAAATAATTAATTAATCTTAAAGAGCTATAAATGTAAATCATTAGATCTATGCGAAGAGCTGCGTACTTATTAATAATGCGCTTTGTGTTCATGGTTTAGTGTGCGTTCGCGCAGCGGAATGTTGTTGAATTTTAAGATTTTAATTATGCAGATATTTAGTGTATGACGTCGTATAATTGTGTATGGTAAAAAAAAATTTGTGCACGCAGCCATTGTGGAGAAATTCACCAAAAACTGATTCCGCTGGGCGAACGTTCACGAACGTTCGCCCAGCGGAACTTTTTTTGATCCATTGACTTTAGAAGAAAAGAGATGTGTCCAAAAATTAGTGTGTATTTGTGTGTAATTGTGTATGTATGAATAAAATTAGTGCATGCATAAACTTCGGAGAAATTCAAGTTTCCGCTGCGCGAACGTTTGGCCATTAGCTAGTTTTCATACAAAGCGCTTACATAGAGAGCTGTAGATTTTTACATACGTTGTTTTGAATTTGTTTATATTTGTTTAATAAACAGATTTAGAAAAAATCATAAGGCTTAAAAGATAAAAATATAAACGTAAAATACGCTTATTAGGTCTTAGTTCTTAAAGTATGCACTTTGGGGTCTAGATTTTCACGTTTATACAAACCTTGTAAGTGTCTGCAACACGTTGCCAAGTATCAATGATGTTCCGTTAGTAATTAAAGAGTTATAGGACAATTTACCACGAATAAATCACTGTTTACAAAGCAGTCAAATATCATGACGTTCTAAAGGAATTGCATGGTAAAATGTATGCCAATAATTAGTGTATTCATTCAACTATTCACATGCAAAATTTCATGTCATTAAATTCAGTAATTAAAGAAAAACAATTATAATACTGACGAAGCATCGAAAACCTACATAACCCGACCAAGTTTGGATGGCTACAAAAAAGCGGCCGTGCCATATATCTAAGAAACGTTCTTAATCTTCCAGTATTGTATTTGTTAATATGGTACAGTTGCGTACACAAGCGTTAGGAAAAAATAAAACAATTGCATTTCTTGAATGAAAAATCTTTTTTTAATAATAACGCCACTATCTACGATAAAAATAAATCTTCAATTAACAAGTACTTCTCTATTTAAATATCCGTGTACAAAAATATTTTAATTACATATAATACTTAATTATGTAATTATAATAACGTTAACAAACGCTTGCAACGACAGCATTAGACTTACGATTATGAATATAGGGGTAAGTATAATATTTCGAGGTTCAATAAAAATTAAAATCACATCACATAACTAGACTATTCAGTTGTTTAGATTTGATCAACATTAAAAAAGTGCTTATAAACTAAAACATTGGTAAGTATAAAAAAGGTATTTTCAAGAAATTATTCTTAAATGAGTAGCAAATACAGTAAATAACCTCAACATTTATAAGTATACCTAATATTTTCTAGTTTTAATAATAAAATCACAGATTAACAATCACAGATCACATAACTAGATTATTCAGTTGTTTAGGTTTGAGAGTCTGCCTAATATAAAAATAAATCAACATTTAAAAAGTACTTATAAAATAAAACATTGGTATAAAAAAGGTAGAGTACCCGCCACATACGGTGGCAGTAGCCAAACTTGGAACTAAATTTGACGTTTCCGCCATTGCGTGTTATTTTGTATGAAAAGTAAATTTAGTATTACCAGCGTTGTGTTTTTTGCCCACTCTTTGTAATTTTTATGTTTGTTAAGGGTGATTATAATAAATTGATTTCCGGAGTTTCTTGTTAGTTCTTCTCCAAGCTAGGGTCTCCGCTGATCTAACCTCGGTAAAAAATATGTAAAGACAATGCTCAGTGCCATGTTTGAAATAATAGTTTTAAGAGATTCGCGATTTATACTCATGATATAAGATATAAGGGTGTGTATAAGATTGATTGCAGCTGTGGGAAATCCTATGTCGAACAGACTAAACGGTCTATTGCGGACAGAGTGAAGGAACACATAATATATGTAATATATAATAAGAAGGATAAGTCCCGTTAATTATTAATCATGTTTGAAATAGTATAATAAACATATTTTGACTTTGATATATTAATTTGTTTTATTTGAGTTTATAGCTCTGCAACCAAAGATCGTTACAAATGAAACCTATAATGTTTCGAGCCGTATGGCACAGTGAGTGCTAGTTTTGGCGTGTTTACTGGTAACACTGAATTACGCGACTGTGGCGACGCCTCCAACTGCCACCGTATGTGGCGCGATCTCTATTTTCAATTCAATACCAATTATTAAATGAGTAGCAAATACAGAAAATAACCTCAACATTTCTAAGTATAATGTACTCTAGCTTAAAAAAAATCACAGATTAACAATCACAGATCACATAACTAGATTATTCAGTTGTTTAGGTTTGAGAGTCTGCCTAATATAAAAATAAATCAACATTTAAAAAGTACTTATAAAATAAAACATTGGTATAAAAAAGGTATTTTCAATTCAATACCAATTATTAAATGAGTAGCAAATACAGAAAATAACCTCAACATTTCTAAGTATAATGTACTCTAGCTTAAAAAAAATCACAGATTAACAATCACAGATCACATAACTAGACTATTCAGTTGTATAAATTATTGCATGAGGCATTATGTTTTTGGAACTATTTTGAATTTTGCTACATAAATCATCGTAACACTGAAATGATTTATTAGTGTACGGGGGTCTCGAACAATGCGCCTTGTAATGACCAATACCTGGCATTTGTAAAGGTGGTACATATTCAATAATAGCCAATATTAAAAATTGCTTATTATTTATTTCAATATTACGAGGTATGTCCTCTAGATTTATGTACAAATTATGTAGTTCAAAGATAATCAAATAATTTAAATCATATTTAAAATCGACAGTGCCTATTCCACAAAAATCACAAACAGGAGGATTGTCACTCCTCATACCAGATTCTACAGACTCTTGCAATTTGGCAATGCCTTTACACTTAATGATATCAATGTTTAAAGGTAGGTATTTACATTTAAAATTGCTGTTATTTATGGAAACAAGGCATTCTTTGTTTGAACAACATTTCTTTCTGTTTCCAGAAAAGTATGGCAAACAGATGTCTTCAATTATTTTTGTGACATTGCACGCACAATCTATAATTTGGCACTGTCTTGCATCGAGTGTATTGTCATTAACATTAAACAATGGATTTAGTAAAATGTCTCGTTTTGCGTATAACGTTTTGCAATTCTTTTTCGTATTAGATAATTGGATAAAAAAACGAGTGAATGAATCTTTGCTAATCAAGGGATCTATAAAATGACGGAAAGAGATACGGTCAGTATATGCGACTGCGAAAGCTTGAGCCACTGCGTCAAATGCACAGGTATTAGTCACTACATTTTTGATGTCTTTCGATATGGATACGTTACCATTTTGTAAGATGTATAGAGGCTTCGACGAGATAGTTTTTGTGTTGGGAATAACTAGACCTCTCCAGTTTTCTATTTCAACAGGATAGTCTTGAAAAATGGATTGCTCCTCGAAATCACCTATAATTTTCGTCTGTTTAACTTGATTTAAAATCATATGTTCATTCTTATTCTTAATTATCTTAGTAGCAGTTTCAGAATATTTAGCTTTATTTAATTTGATGATTCCATTAATGTAAGTGTAATGTTGTATTAAAAATTCGTCTAAACGTATTCGCTCCTGCTTTGTGTTGAAATATATGGTCTTAATATCTTTAAAATGATTTTCAACATTTGAGCTACTCCCAACATTTCTAACATTACGAAAATACTTATCCATAACGCCACCCCACATTGGCAACTTTCTCAATAGTCTTTTTAATGTATCATTTATTTCTGGTAAATAATATTCG
The DNA here is from genome assembly GCA_030578115.1 of Leucoptera coffeella. NCBI lineage: Eukaryota > Metazoa > Arthropoda > Insecta > Lepidoptera > Lyonetiidae > Leucoptera > Leucoptera coffeella. The sequence goes on from JAMBLF010001262.1 coordinate 63,055, forward strand.
TTTTTATGTTCGTTCGGGTCAATTAACATTAAATACAATTTTTCGGTTTCTAGAATATTGTCGTAATATTGAATGAGTGGGTTTGTACCTGCATTGTTGGTGTCATTCGTTTCATCGGGTAATACCGAACATAATGGCTCATCATCATTACAGTTATCTAAATCTTGGATGTCAACCTTATACTCGCTTATATTCGCTAAACACGCTACAGCTTGATCATATTTCTTGCATGATTGCCCATCCAAATCTAGGGTTACATATTCATGTAAAGATACAGTAACGATATCTTTGATTACTGATTTGACTTCGTCATAGGACTTAAGCAAGTGAATTTTTTTTATACAATTTATATAGAAGTTTTTACATTTCTCTGTCGCTTTTTCAAAACAGCTTTGTTTGTATAATTTTTTGAAAAAATGAGACTTATCCAATCTAATGTAACATGCTGGTATAGAATTATGTTTACCTTCTAATATCGAAAAACACTGCGCCAAATATTTGTTTGTGTCGGTGTTTAAAAAACTGCGACATATTGCTCCTAATAGGGCAGACGAATCATCACTGATAATTTCATTCGGCGTATTACGGTTACGCGCCCATGTGCTTAACCACGTGGCTATGGTTTCAGTAGTATGGGACTGGGACGCCATATAACATAAAGGTATACTTGTGTTTGCAGTGTATGCCACAACGGCATACAAAAAGGTATGTTTGGGTTCCTTAGTTCTTAAATTATCGTTAACATTTGGCGGTGCAATTACTTGAAAAATCGAACCAGTTGCATCGATAGATAAAACGATATGTGTATTTTTTAATACTTCATCATAATATTTACTTTGTTCTTGGGTCCAAAAATATAAAAAAAACGGGACTAAACTAAATTTTTGAACAAAAGAATCAAATGGTGGACTTTGCGACATAGCATAAATGGAGAGAATTGTATTCTTATCGAATTGAAGTGCCCCTTTAACTTCGTGTCGTATACGCCTCAAAGTACTTAATTTCGGAAATGTTGGAGGTTCACTTGGTTTATTTATGTCTATAATTTTGTCTGCCATCATAGCTCTAACTGCTAATGCCCTATTGTGTTTTAACATTACTGCTAATTTTTGTTTTCTTACAGAATTAAGTTTATTCTTTATAGTCGAATCATGGACAAAATCTTTTTTATATCGGCTTATCAAACAAGTAACATCTATGAAATTACTAGTTATTGGATCAATAGTCACTAAAATATTTGCTCCACATTGGGTACATTTGCCATCACATTTGATGTTATTTAGCTTTAAATTTGAAGGAACGTAATTGCTTTTAAATGAAAAAGTGCATTGAATGTTCGTTTTTGCCCATATTTGGTCTTGTAGCTCATTCGTCCAATTATTTTTTAACAACTTGTGATTTGTTGGTTCTATATTTCTGTATTCATGATAATCCATTAGAAATTTTACTTGAACTTCATCAGATTCGTCTATAATATCAACATTTTTTTCATCAGAATCATCAAAATAATGTTTACTGGTGGTTATGTTTTCTCTGTCGTCAAAAAAAAAGATATAATGGCGTTTAATTGACATTTGTATGGCAGGTTTCTTCATGTGGTAATTAAATAATTCAGCTAACTGCTTTTGTATACAGTCATACACTTCATGGCTAACAGGAGGAACAGATTTAACAAATGTGTCTTTATATATTCGTACTACTACTTTCATATTACTTAACGGTATAGTACTTTTTCTGCCGGTCATTTTAATTTTTACCTCCCATCGGTAGCGCCGCACGATGTGTTGGATGAATTGGTTTGTAGAATTAGGTCGTTGAGGTGTTCGCTTCTAGTGAGATTAAGACGCCATTATAATCTGAAACATTAATAAAAAGTATGAATTTACGTATATGGATGTATACATAAAGATAATGTAAAATTGTGATACTTTATTAGTTGCTCTCCTTTTAAGGGGAGTATGTCTTAGTGATATAGAATCATATGCACAAGAAATTAAACATAAAAAACGTATTTTTGTTTCGCCTCCAGAACAAAAGTTTCCATAATTTGCGATCTGCTCAATACAAATGGTTTTGATTTAATTTCTGGTGCAAATGATTATGTATCAGCTACACATAACTAAAGATGGTCGTTATTTGAACAACCGATAATGTAATGCATTATTTCTGCACAATGTATAACACATAATTGAAGATTTCATTATCCTGTTGTCGATTATCCGTATATCTCTCTTATATATCTGTACACATAACCCCACAAAAGGAAAGTAGCTAATAAAAATCTGCCTTATACGTATATCATTACATATAGGTAATAAATATAAGGTGATTATTTAATAACAATATTTCTTTTCAACATTTCGTTACAATCTGGTCGGTCGTTTAGTTAATTCAGTAGTTATTCTGTAATTTTCTATTCAGTAGTTTGTCTTTAACCAGGAAAAACATCTACTTGGTTACGATTTTATTATAATATATGTCTAGTATAATTTATTATTATGAATTTAAGTAAATAGATATAGAATTAGATCAATCCGCAGATATTAACTTAGGTTTATGGTGTCTGTCCAATGTTAACATAACACAATTATTTATAATTTATCTGCCTAATAAACTACGTAAATGAATAATTGTATAGCTATTAATTTATTATAAAATCTTACCTTATATCTGTTATCAGCTTCTCACTATCACTCACTCAATATACCTACTACATAATTATGTTAAGCTTCACTGTTACACTATAACATTAATAACACACTTTGTCAATATTATTATTACAGAGAATTGGCGATGCATAGCAAAACAACAGCGCATACGCACATTGTCCTTGACTGCACCACAGATAATATAATACTAGAGTACCCGCCACATAAGGTGGCAGTAGCCAAACTTGGAACTAAATTTGACGTTTCCGCCATTGCGTGTTATTTTGTATGAAAGGTAAATTTAGTAGAGATCCCGCCACATAAGGTGACAGTTGGAGGCGTCGCCACAGTCGCGTAATTCAGTGTTACCAGTAAACACGCCAAAACTAGCACTCACTGTGCCATACGGCTCGATACATTATAGGTTTCATTTGTAACGGTCTTTGGTTGCAGAGCTATAAACTCAAATAAAACAAATTAATATATCAAAGTCAAAATATGTTTATTAAACTATTCAAACATGATTAATAATTAACGGGACTTATCCTTCTTATTATAAATTACATATATTATGTGTTCCTTCACTCTGTCCGCAATAGACCGTTTAGTGTGTTCGACGTAGGATTTCCCACAGCTGCAATCAATCTTATACACACCCTTATATCTTATATCATGAGTATAAATCGCGAATCTCTTAAAACTATTATTTCAAACATGGCACTGAGCATTGTCTTTACATATTTTTTACCGAGGTTAGATCAGCGGAGACCCTAGCTTGGAGAAGAACTAACAAGAAACTCCGGAAATCAATTTATTATAATCACCCTTAACAAACATAAAAATTACAAAGAGTGGGCAAAAAACACAACGCTGGTAATACTAAATTTACCTTTCATACAAAATAACACGCAATGGCGGTAACGTCAAATTTAGTTCCAAGTTTGGCTACTGCCACCTTATGTGGCGGGATCTCTATTACCAGCGTTGTGTTTTTTGCCCACTCTTTGTAATTTTTATGTTTGTTAAGGGTGATTATAATAAATTGATTTCCGGAGTTTCTTGTTAGTTCCTCTCCAAGCTAGGGTCTTCGCTGATCTAACCTCAGTAAAAAATATGTAAAGACAATGCTCAGTGCCATGTTTGAAATAGTTTTTTTACATACATACATACACATCACGCCTGATTCCCTGTAGAGGGGTAGGCAGAGATCACGGATCCCCATTTGTCCCGATCCTGACAGACCACTTTCGCTTCATTGACATTCATACATTCTCTAATACACTCTCGGCGGTTATAGGTACTCCTAACGTCACCTTTTTTCAATATAGCGTCTATCTGACTGTTACATATATGTCTTATTAGGCCGGCCCCTACGTAACCGCCCTTCCATTTCACTCATATATATTCCTTTTGTCAATATATAGTTTTTTTAATTTGTACTTAGATCATAAAATAACTTTCAAAGAGAGCTTATGATAGGGCCTATTTTGAATAAAAATATTTTGACTTTGGTATATTAATTTGTTTTATTTGAGTTTATAGCTCTGCAACCAAAGATCGTTACAAATGAAACCTCAATATAATGTATCGAGCCGTATGGCACAGTAAGTGCTAGTTTTGGCGTGTTTACTGGCAACACTGGATTACGCGACTGTGGCGACGCCTCCAACTGCCACCTTATGTGGCGGGATCTCTAGCTCGCGAGCGAAAGATAAAAAAGATATAGATCCTGCCAAAAGAGCGAGTCGCTCACTCGCTCACCTGTTTTTCAAATATATCTCTATATCGCAGTCATATGATTCATTTCGGATAAACTTAGCGCGGTTCGGACTCAATGAGTGAAAAGATATACCGTCTCTCCGTAAAGAAAGATGTATTGCGAAAATATGAGAGTTAGTGATTGATACATCTTAGTTGACGGATTTAAATCTTTTTTACAAATCACTCCTGGTCTTAAATAATATACAGTGTAAACTCTTTATAACGAAACTCAAGGGACCGAGCATTTTTTATCGTTATAGAGAGTTACCGTTATATGGAGTGAAGCAAGAAAAACAACCAAATTAACATTATTCTTAAATATGTTTTCAAAGTTGGTTTACGACTGATAATAGAATAGGTAGGTGTTTAGCTCGAGACTCAGACATCATTTTCAAGCAAATCAAGCACGTGTTCAGGGCAATTAACAATAACAAAAGCAAGACGGCTGTTTACGACCTCAGAAGTTTCGGGGCCTCAAAGGTTTGGTCGGCGTCTTTTGTTACCTGCTAAGACAACATAAACAATAACACCGATATTGACGATTTTCTGTGTCTAAATATGAACACATTTCTTCGTAATAGAGAATGGCGGCTGCGCTATAAAGAGTGTATCAATGTATGGGTTTTAAGGCAAACCAACCAAATTGTGGTCTTTTCTATGTTATAGAGAGTTTATCGTTATAGAGAATAATGTTATAAGTAGAGTTTACACTGTATTTAGATTATATCTCAAGTCTCAAGCGCATACTTAAATAAAGTACCTACGTAAACGGTACCTACTTTCTGTCATAGTCAAATACATTTAAAAAAGTAGGTGTACAAAAATAAATTACCTATAAATTATATCGAAACAACAATTGTGTTATCACCTGTACCAATTCAATACCGGTATTATACTGTAAATTTTGGGATGTTACCTAAATATATTGCACGGCCGCTTTTTTGTAGCTATCCGAACTTGGTCGGGTTATGTAGGTTTTCGATGCTTCGTCAGTATTATAATTGTTTTTCTTTAATTACTGAATTTAATGACATGAAATTTTGCATGTGAATAGTTGAATGAATACACTAATTATTGGCATACATTTTACCATGCAATTCCTTTAGAACGTCATGATATTTGACTGCTTTGTAAACAGTGATTTATTCGTGGTAAATTGTCCTATAACTCTTTAATTACTAACGGAACATCATTGATACTTGGCAACGTGTTGCAGACACTTACAAGGTTTGTATAAACGTGAAAATCTAGACCCCAAAGTGCATACTTTAAGAACTAAGACCTAATAAGCGTATTTTACGTTTATATTTTTATCTTTTAAGCCTTATGATTTTTTCTAAATCTGTTTATTAAACAAATATAAACAAATTCAAAACAACGTATGTAAAAATCTACAGCTCTCTATGTAAGCGCTTTGTATGAAAACTAGCTAATGGCCAAACGTTCGCGCAGCGGAAACTTGAATTTCTCCGAAGTTTATGCATGCACTAATTTTATTCATACATACACAATTACACACAAATACACACTAATTTTTGGACACATCTCTTTTCTTCTAAAGTCAATGGATCAAAAAAAGTTCCGCTGGGCGAACGTTCGTGAACGTTCGCCCAGCGGAATCAGTTTTTGGTGAATTTCTCCACAATGGCTGCGTGCACAAATTTTTTTTTACCATACACAATTATACGACGTCATACACTAAATATCTGCATAATTAAAATCTTAAAATTCAACAACATTCCGCTGCGCGAACGCACACCATGGTTTATGTGAATTTAAAATTATATAACTGTTCTGATTAGGTTTCAATTATTTGTAAGCAATGGTCATATGAAATAATGGGGTTAAAGATAAGTAAAGGATAAAGTAAATCTAGTCACAATAGAGTCTAAATAAATCTTGCAACGAGTAACCAATGGAGTACCTAAAGACGCAATTTGCCCTTTGTCTGTGAGCCCTGCTAGAGATCGCGCCACATACGGTGGCAGTTGGAGGCGTCGCCACAGTCGCGTAATTCAGTGTTACCAGTAAACGCGCCAAAACTAGCACTCACTGTGCCATAGAGTACCCGCCACATACGGTGGCAGTAGCCAAACTTGGAACTAAATTTGACGTTTCCGCCATTGCGTGTTATTTTGTATGAAAAGTAAATTTAGTATTACCAGCGTTGTGTTTTTTGCCCACTCTTTGTAATTTTTATGTTTGTTAAGGGTGATTATAATAAATTGATTTCCGGAGTTTCTTGTTAGTTCTTCTCCAAGCTAGGGTCTCCGCTGATCTAACCTCGGTAAAAAATATGTAAAGACAATGCTCAGTGCCATGTTTGAAATAATAGTTTTAAGAGATTCGCGATTTATACTCATGATATAAGATATAAGGGTGTGTATAAGATTGATTGCAGCTGTGGGAAATCCTATGTCGAACAGACTAAACGGTCTATTGCGGACAGAGTGAAGGAACACATAATATATGTAATATATAATAAGAAGGATAAGTCCCGTTAATTATTAATCATGTTTGAAATAGTATAATAAACATATTTTGACTTTGATATATTAATTTGTTTTATTTGAGTTTATAGCTCTGCAACCAAAGATCGTTACAAATGAAACCTATAATGTTTCGAGCCGTATGGCACAGTGAGTGCTAGTTTTGGCGCGTTTACTGGTAACACTGAATTACGCGACTGTGGCGACGCCTCCAACTGCCACCGTATGTGGCGCGATCTCTATGGTTCTACAATGCTAGAGATCCCGCCACATAAGCTGGCAGTTGGAGGCGTCGCCACAGTCGCGTAATTCAGTGTTACCAGTAAACACGCCAAAACTAGCACTCACTGTGCCATAGAGTACCCGCCACATACGGTGGCAGTAGCCAAACTTGGAACTAAATTTGACGTTTCCGCCATTGCGTGTTATTTTGTATGAAAGGTAAATTTAGTATTACCAGCGTTGTGTTTTTTGCCCACTCTTTGTAATTTTTATGTTTGTTAAGGGTGATTATAATAAATTGATTTCCGGAGTTTCTTGTTAGTTCTTCTCCAAGCTAGGGTCTCCGCTGATCTAACCTCGGTAAAAAATATGTAAAGACAATGCTCAGTGCCATGTTTGAAATAATAGTTTTAAGAGATTCGCGATTTATACTCATGATATAAGATATAAGGGTGTGTATAAGATTGATTGCAGCTGTGGGAAATCCTACGTCGAACACACTAAACGGTCTATTGCGGACAGAGTGAAGGAACACATAATATATGTAATATATAATAAGAAGGATAAGTCCCGTTAATTATTAATCATGTTTGAAATAGTTTAATAAACATATTTTGACTTTGATATATTAATTTGTTTTATTTGAGTTTATAGCTCTGCAACCAAAGATCGTTACAAATGAAACCTATAATGTTTCGAGCCGTATGGCACAGTGAGTGCTAGTTTTGGCGTGTTTACTGGTAACACTGAATTACGCGACTGTGGCGACGCCTCCAACTGCCACCGTATGTGGCGCGATCTCTACGGCTCGATACATTATAGGTTTCATTTGTAACGGTCTTTGGTTGCAGAGCTATAAACTCAAATAAAACAAATTAATATATCAAAGTCAAAATATGTTTATTAAACTATTTCAAACATGATTAATAATTAACGGGACTTATCCTTCTTATTATATATTACATATATTATGTGTTCCTTCACTCTGTCCGCAATAGACCGTTTAGTCTGTTCGACGTAGGATTTCCCACAGCTGCAATCAATCTTATACACACCCTTATATCTTATATCATGAGTATAAATCGCGAATCTCTTAAAACTATTATTTCAAACATGGCACTGAGCATTGTCTTTACATATTTTTTACCGAGGTTAGATCAGCGGAGACCCTAGCTTGGAGAAGAACTAACAAGAAACTCCGGAAATCAATTTATTATAATCACCCTTAACAAACATAAAAATTACAAAGAGTGGGCAAAAAACACAACGCTGGTAATACTAAATTTACCTTTCATACAAAATAACACGCAAGGTCCCTATTTTCTCCCAAATAACAATATATTTAATTTTGATCTTGTAAAAGTAATATAAGATTATTTAGATATATATATATTTATAGGTAATATAAGATTTGATTGCGTATTCGAATATGTTCATACATTACAAGGAATAGTGAAGATGAAGTATTATGTTTATTTACTTCTAAATACTCTGGAAGCCGTGTGATTCATACCAGAGTAAAATATTCCAAGGTCTTGTACGCATTTGAAACTAAGTGATTTCTTCATATAATCCATAACCCAAGTATCAACGTGAATCTTCAACACACAGAAGTGTACGCTAAGCTATTAGCAGTTAGTGTATATGTAGCTTTTCCTACCAGTTGTTTTTTTTTATTATTGTCTATGCTAGAGATCCCGCCACATAAGGTGGCAGTAGCCAACTTGGAACTAAATTTGACGTTTCCGCCATTGCGTGTTATTTTGTATGAAAGGTAAATTTAGTATTACCAGCGTTGTGTTTTTTGCCCACTCTTTGTAATTTTTATGTTTGTTAAGGGTGATTATAATAAATTGATTTCTGGAGTTTCTTGTTAGTTCTTCTCCAAGGGTCTCCGCTGAACTTCTTCTTCTCAATCGTTACGCTCTTATCAGAGCGGTCGTGGTCTTCATGACGTGGCATCTTGAGCAGCCGAAATGGTTGGTGAACTAACCTCGGTAAAAATATGTAAAGACAATGCTCAGTGCCATGTTTGAAATAGTTTTTTTACATACATACATACACATCACGCCTGATTCCCTGTAGAGGGGTAGGCAGAGATCACGGATCCCCATTTGTCCCGATCCTGACAGACCACTTTCGCTTCATTGACATTCATACATTCTCTAATACACTCTCGGCGGTTATAGGTACTCCTAACGTCACCTTTTTTCAATATAGCGTCTATCTGACTGTTACATATATGTCTTATTAGGCCGGCCCCTACGTAACCGCCCTTCCACTTCACTCATATATATTCCTTTTGTCAATATATAGTTACTTTCAAAGAGAGCTTATGATAGGGCCTATTTTGAATAAAAATATTTTGACTTTTGACTTTGGTATATTAATTTGTTTTATTTGAGTTTATAGCTCTGCAACCAAAGATCGTTACAAATGAAAGCTCAATATAATGTATCGAGCCGTATGGCACAGTGAGTGCTAGTTTTGGCGTGTTTACTGGCAACACTGGATTACGCGACTGTGGCGACGCCTCCAACTGCCACCTTATGTGGCGGGTACTCTAACAGGTGCGGTTGCGGTTGGTAGCTGTTGATACAGTATTATTTTGTATTAATTTTGTAACTATTCCTAGATATTTATTAGTTTGAAAGTGTTTTTGTATAATAATACTCTTTAATTTAGAATATGAGACTGTGATAACGAGTAATATTCCACTTTATTATTGCATTTACAAGCGTCTTCATGGGCGTTGAATTAATGGTGAGTAACGTCGCTATTGTTTTCAAATTAAATTACTAACTGTCCATTAAAAGGTACATAATATACGTTTATTAGATAAGTTTTGGCATTTTATATTACTTTTAATTCAGTTTATGCTTCTTATAATTCATAAACAATGCGAGAAATGATTTTATTACACGATGAGTAAATACCATGTAATAATCTAATGGGATTTACAATTTGTTTCAGCTTTTACTCGAATATAGCGACTCCAAGAAATAGCAATGAATCTACTAATTACGGCCATTATATTGGCCTTAGCAACAGTTGGTTCAACTCAAGACTATTCCAACTTACCTACTGCTCAAAGTGATACAGTAAACGATTACTTGAACACAAATGACCGGCGTTTCGATAATCCGTACGATCCTAACAAAAGGTATAAACCAGACCTAAGCAGAAATACTTATGATAAATACAATTTCAACAGAAATAAATTTGATCCAAGCTTAGGTACTAACAAAAGTCCTTATGATTCAAATGTTCATAATCCTTATGACCCAGTAGACAAAAATCAGTATGACCCTAATAGACCAAACCAATATGATCCTAATAGACCAAACCAATATGATGCTAACAAACAGTTTGATCCAAAATACCAAGATGCAAATAGGTATGGTCAGTATGATAATAATAAGGATGAAAACAATTTCTACAACCGTGATGTAAACTTGAAGCCAAAGTATGAGACAAGTTATGGATCAGAATTTCGGGGACCAAATCCTGAGTTTGACAATGTCATCATCAATGAAGCGTAAGTAACCTACTATTAACATAACTTTTTTACTAGATGTATACAATAGGTATTTACCTCATTTAGTTTCATTGAAATTTAGACAAAATCTAATAAATTAAAATTACACTACTAACTATTATTTCACAGTATGTCTGGTTTTTAACACATTCGTCGCCATGGTGGGTCAAAATGACCGGCACCACATATACTTTTTTGGACCATGGCGACGAAAGTGTTAATACCCAGTACGATTCAGGTTATCAATACCTATTGTATGTTCTAAGTAAAATGAAATACAATTCAATGTACCATTATTGTGATTTACATTATATTTGAACTTTATACTTAAGTTAAAATATTATTCACAGCACTTACTTCATTGTGGCATCACGCATGGTGAGACCTGGTCAAATATATAAAATCTCAGTAAATATTCTGAAAGCAAACCTTGAGATGACTATCAGGGCGTCCATATCTTGTAATGGTGTAGAAATTACTGATGGCAAGGAAAGGGTGAAGGATGGTATCACAGAGATACTTAACCTTAGGGTAAGTTTATTTCATTCTAGACCTGTAGTCCTGTAACCTGTAATCTTAGTCACTACATCTTTTTTCAAACCACAACCTTCCCTTATCACACTATTTCTTCCCTGCATGTTTTAGCAGGGTAAATGAAATCCATTGGGTGATAGGGCAGCATCATGTTTCCAATGTGTTCATGCTAAAAAGTGTTCCCTAGGACATATTATAGTGTCTATGACGTTCTGTTCATCCGCAAAGGTATTAAAAGATGTGAATGTATATCCATGTTATTAACGCAACAGGTCCCAGAAACAACAACAGAAGGTGACTACAAGCTCAGAGTAGAGGGTCTGGATTTGGGCAACCACTTTGGTGCCAAAACATTCATTAATGAGACACAGCTCACTTTTTCAAGGAGATTCATGACTATATTCATTCAAATGGACAAGCCTGTGTATATGCAAGGACAGACAGGTAAGCTTAACACATTCGTTTTCAAATTTTAATAGTAATAGTGACACTAAATATGTATTTCATGAAATACTAGTAATAAATACATTGTAAATAAACAGTATCTTTTTGAGCATATTATAATATACATATTAGAAAGCCAGTCTCATTATCCTATATTGACAAGCATTGACTGGAGGCTCAAATAAAGAGGTGACATAAAATCACTTTTGCAAGAAAATAGTTTGTGTTAGTGAAATATCAAGTTTCCAAATGCTTATTATGGTTTTAAATTCTTGTTTTGTTTCCTGCAGTGAAATTCCGTGTGATTCCAATTAATACGGAATTGAAGGCGTTTGGCAGAGCAATTGATGTGTACATCTTGGACCCTAACAGACGAATCATGAAGAGATGGCTTTCTAGACAGGTGAGAGAGTTTCATAAAGATTGCTTGAAGTTACCATATTTCTTCTCAAGCTAGTATTTATTCTTTACAAACGAGATATTAATAATAACATATGTTAGGTAGGGAGGATACAAAAAGGAGGCCAAATACATGAAAAAGGTAGATGGTAGAAGTCCCTAAAACGCCCGAGCGTGTATGAGGTGTGTGAATGTCATTGAAGAGAAAGTGTTTTGCCAGGATCAAGACAAATGGGGATCTGTATTTTCTGTAACCCTGTAGGAAAACGGGCGTGAGGAGAATTAACAGTAGATATTAATTACAAAACGCGAACAATAACAATAACCACTTGATATTACAGTAGTGTTAGAGTACAGTTAGTATTTTAATGTTATAAATAATACACTTTTGATAACTGGACCAAAGTTTTAAGGGCATTGATGTTAATTATCTCTAATTAGTGAACGACCGCGGCAGTAGGTCCTATGACGACTAATTTCTTTTGCAGTTAATTTACTAATTACGTATGAGTGACATGCAGAACACGTATATTTCGATTCCAATGGTTTAAAGAATCCATTTTTTTTATTTAATAAGAATTTGGTAACAATATGTGCAATTAATACTTACGAGATATATTAAATGTATAGCATAGTAATTGCATGAAATTATGCATATTTTAGTATGTAAATTGATTAAAATATATACGGATCTTATCATTATTACCAATATAACATAATATGTTACAAATATTTATTAGAACAAAGGAAAACTCTATAAAGCATTTATTTACCATGAATTGAACTATTTTAAGGGCGAAAACAACATCAGTTTTTCATAGAAAAGTAGATACTTAATATTTTAGTTCTAAGTCTCATACTGAGAAAATATCTCCATGGTGTTATTGAAAGACGAGAGGTCAAGTGCAGCTCAATTACTAGGTAGCAGCTTGATCGTTCGGTTTTATTACCCTATTGTGTAATCAGATCTATATTGAACGATGCTGCGGATTGTATTGCGTGTATGATCTTGTTTGGAAAATGATTACATGCATACTTGTTGATCAATTTTATTTTACTACATTTTTGATATTTAATACCTTCGTATGTATGATATTAATTCTTACTTTATATTTATATTATAGTTACGTATAAATAGTATACATTACGCTATCTACTCTTCCTTTTGAAGGGTTGACAGAGACCATTGCTCCCTATTTATCAGATCCTTAAATACGACTTTTGCTGCATTTATATACAGGGTGGCGCATTCAAAACGGTCAGTATGGGAAAGTCTGAAACTATAAGAGATACGAAGATTTGTTCTTAGGAACCATGTCACCGATTTTGATAAAAAGAAAAACTGCATTCATACTTTCTTTGAAAAAACAACTGTATCCAGTACGGCAATCGAACCCGGTTGCTTTGAAAAAATAAATTGGACCTTTTCACTTTTTCTTTTTAAATATAGATTGTGTAGGTCTTAAGCTGTAAATGTCTCTATGAAACATGGTGTCGAAAATGAATAAAATGCATTGTTTTGGCATACTTTAGTTTATCATAGTACTAAGGTTTTCTAAGTGACCACCGTTGTTTTCCATACAATATTCAACACGTTTAGGTAACGATCTTACTATTGAATTTTTATTTTCATGAGGTGAATTTGCCTTAAATTTGACTCTATTGCTACTTTTAGGTCTTCAAGGGTGTCATAGCTTGTTTTGTAAAATTCATCCTTAACGTAACCCCACAAGAAATTTTCTAATATGGTTTAACACGTCACTTTAAGTAAACTTTTCAATAGATTGTTAGTTTTTGCTTACTGTAGAATAAAGAAACCGCCTTAAAGGATTAATGCAATGCTAATGCCACATGATATGGTGTATGTAACAACTAGGGAAGTACAAAACTACAAACAGCCATAGCGACAATTTTACATGTCTGTTGAACTACTATGATAAACTAAAGTATGCCAAAACAATGCATTTTATTCATTTTCGACAGCATGTTTCATAGAGACATTTACAGCTTAAGACCTACACAATCGATATTTAAAAAGAAAAAGTGAAAAGGGCCAATTTATTTTTTCTAAGAACCGGGTTCGATTCCCGTACTGGATACAGTTGTTTTTTCAAAGAAAGTATGAATGCAGTTTTTCTTTTTATCAAAATCGGTGACATGGTTCCTAAGAACAAATCTTCGTATCTCTTATAGTTTCAGACTTTCCCATACTGACCGTTTTGAATGCGCCACCCTGTATACATTTCTGCATACGCTTAGCAGCGGTATATGTAATTTCACTTATCCTAGAGAAAATCCGTTTAATGAGGTCGCATGTTACGCTCTGTTAGTAATTCTGTCGATACATTTCGAATACCGTGAGAATTTACATCTGTAGTTGGCACATGTAATATAATAATACTGTATTAGTAAAATTTCATTTTTCACAAAGCATGCACTCCACGAATATTATGCCTTACGGGGTAATCAAAGTTATACGAAATGATACAGTCGCGCAATAGGTTTTTCCAATGGACACATCATATTTTTTGTCATTTACTTTCCGTGATTCGTCTTCCATGTCGTTGTATAAAGATACAGATTATTGCCTAGTAAGTGCTAAGATCGATGATAGTGAAAAACTCATCACCTAAAAATACTTCAGGAGACGTTACCATTTATGTCGTGTAGTTGCCTCTTATGAATACATACATATATCATTTCTGAGACTGGGCAATAGATATAATAAACAGTCAGTACAATCATACGGTTGTTTCCAGAGTAACTTCGGCACAGTGAGCCTGCAGTACCAGATGTCTGACCAGCCCATGTTCGGCGAGTGGTTCATCAGGGTAGAAGCCCTAGGGCAAATCGAGGAAGCGCAGTTCCTAGTGGAAGAGTACTACCAGACTCGCTTCGAGGTACGTATTTGGGGTTATAAGGGTAGTGTGATTTTAGTATAGATATAAATTATAGCATTGTGCTATGTAGGTATGAAGGTTATATGTTAACTGTAATTTTAGCTTGGATATTACTTGATTTATCATAATGCATTCGCAGTTAACAACTGTTGACATTGAAAACAAATATTCATAGTATGTTCCCAGAAAGTATATTTCTTCTATAGAGCAACAATTTGTATTGTATGTGTAATATCATCCGGTTCGTCGGTGTGATTATTATTTATTACCTTCACAATTGCGGGGATGGACACCTATACCTCTGACTACCCCTCAAGGGTCGTGAACGTATTTGTCTTTCCTGTCATCGGTGTTGTATTAGCATAATTCCTGTCGGTTAGAGTTTCCTCATAATGTTTTCGACTATACGTACGTAAATTTGGTAAACCATGCCGCCGATTTCCGACTGACAATGAAGCCATAAAACTATAGTAATAAATAATATTTTTAAGTAGTACTTTCAATAATATAACATTTCAGGTTAACGTAACGATGCCAGCGTTCTTCTTCAACACGGAGCCGTTTATTCACGGCAGGATAATGGCCAACTACACGTCCGGAGCGCCCGTACGGGGCAACCTGACGCTAAAGGCGACTGTGAGACCTATACCACAGTACAGGCCCCGGTACTACATGCAGGGCCAGTTCAATAATCATGGACAGTTTGGCGTTACACCGCTTTATGGGAATAATCAGTATACTAGAGGTAGGTTAAGTTATCTATTAGTTTATTGAGTTATTATTACTTTGTACCATATGCATATTTGAGCTTTTATAAAGACAGCAATATTGGTAATATTAATACAAATTATGTACGAGTAAGTTCATATTTTCACGAGGTTGCGATCTGTATACCTTAACTTATTTTTGCCTAAAGGCCTTTAATGACATGGATACTAATTGTCAATGAAATGTGAAAGATTTTATAAGTTTCTGGGTGTTATATTATAAAACGATGATAACTAGTTATAATATAAAAAAGAGACGGTATCTTGTACTATTAAATATCTTAATTGGAGTTGTTTGCTAAGTTGATAAATACATATAATAATATGTATAAACACGCCCCTACGTAGATATCTAACGAGATAGGAAGAGGCTATCGATCGCTACCTTCAACGATCCTGACAAAACTCAATAATATGTATAAAAACTAATTACATTATTCTATCCCAGTACGTCCAAACTACAACCCGTACTTATACAACGAATCCGGGTATCAGTCGCCATACGACCAGACGCCGTACCAAGTGGACGAGTTCGGCCGCGTCGTCCAACCGGAGGAACGGTATATACCGGGACAACCCAACCAGATTGATCAGCCGGATTGGTGGTATGATCCGCAGAAGGTTTACACGAGGATCTTCAATTTTGTAAGTGGATACGTTTTAATTGCAAGTGCATATATGTAACAAAAACAAAATATAAAAATGAAAATATGTATGTACCTAATATTATTTTAGTACTACCACTGTTTCTATAGCAATATTAGGGAAATACTTAAATATGTTTTTATATAAGATTAATATGAGTTAGAGTACAATATCGTCGTTGTCAAACCAAAATCTGCTATGTGCCAAAATTATACTTTCGAGATATTGACAAAAAAGTTCTCCTGTAAAATTTTATATGAATTTGCATTTTAAATACTATATCAAATGAAGGCTATAGATGTTAGAAATGAACTGATTTGTTATTTAACGACGGAGGTTTAATATTTATGGAATATAATGTCTCCCAGTGCTTATAGACACATGGCAGTTTTTTATACGGTAGATTGATCAGTGTTCTATACGCAGACGTCAAAAAGTTAAAATCTCGAAAAAGTGCACATAGCAGATTTTGGTTTGACAACGACGATATATCTTATAAAGCAAGCTTGTGTATATCTTAAAACAGTTCTATGACACATAATTTTGATAATGACTAATTAGAAGTAGTAACTTCAATACCGTACGAATTTTTGTTTGTACAATTTAGTTTAAAACCCAACTTAAAAGTAGATACATACATACATACGCTTCACGACTTGTGTATACACACTCCCTTTTTTATTATGGCGGGGTAGTCAGAGGCTTGAATGCCCATCTCCGAAATTTCGAAGGCATGTTAGGTATGGGTCATTCGAAGCCCGCGTATCGCTAGATAGACAGCACCCAACGTGATAGGTAGTGAACCGTATCGCCGTATATACGCACTGACTATTACCTATCCTGAGGGATAGGCAGGTTTCCTCACGATGTTTTTCCCTCACCGTTAGCGACTGTAAATTATGTACGTAAATGAAAAACACATTTTAAATTTCATTCATTGGTACATGCCAGAGTCGGGATTCGAACCTAGGACCTTTCTCATACGAAGTCTGAGGTCTTACCCACTGGGCTACAGCCGCTATTAAAAGTAGATAAAAATACATATAATATTATATCAATATTATATTTCTATATAGGACGAAAAGTATCCGTTCTGGATGAAGAAGCCCAACCCTATCGAGTACGAAATCAACCAGTATGCGAACGGACAGAGCAACCCGAATTACAACAACTACAATACGCAAAGCAACTACGGCAGCTATTACAACAACCCTTACTACGACCAGCTGCCCTACTTGAGATATGTAAGTTTTATAAACATGGTGGTGGGGTATCACTACATAGTATAAAACAAAGTCGCTTTCTCTGTCCCTATGTCCCTTTGTATGCTTAAATCTTTGAAACTACGCAACGGATTTTGATGCGGTTTTTTTTAATAGATAGAGTGATTCAAGAGAAAGGTTTATATGTATAATAACATCCATTAAATAGTGGAGTAGGCTATATATTTTATGCCCGTGCGAAGCCGGAGCGGATCGCTAGTAAATAATAATATTAGAAGCCATACAAATCAACGATCGTCCAAAGAAAAAATAATACTTTCTTAGCACATTCCAGCCAAAGCAATCAAATTGTATCATAACAAATGAAACTACTAAGTTTCATGAAAAGTTAAGATTTTTTTTTAAAATTACATGATATCGGAATCTAAATGATGAACCAATTCATATAACAAAACTCAAAACATGTTTTTTTGAGTTACGATCATGTTCGAAACATTATGTTTTGAGTTTAGATACAATTTGAATGCATAATATTACAACTACATAAAGGAAAGTCTAATTATTAACTACTAAAACCCTTATTATACCTAAAATACCCTTATGTTTTCTAGTTCAACGGCACCTACGACTTCAAATACCCGATGGCAGAGATAGCCCAGTTGGTACCAGTATTAGACGGCGTGGAAGTCATCATCACGGCGTCAGTGGGAGATCCCTTTTTGGACGAAATTATCGAGGGTTACAGCATCGCTAGGATATTCAACAATTCGTTAGCAGTATCTTTCTTGGGTGGATCGCCGCAAGTGTTCAAACCGGCTATGCCTTTTGATGTCTATGTAAGTGGAGATTAGTTAAATATTTAAATTACGGTTTTTGACTGACAGTACCTTTGTGGGACCTTTAAATCTTATAAATTAGGTTTATTTAGAAAATTTTATGCATATTACCTGAAGATTTACCTGAAGTTTGCATATTATTGTCTTTTAAGGTTGTTTGTCATTATTTTTCTTATTTAAAATAGAGACTATAAACTATTACCAGGTTACTGATTATTATAGTTTCTCCAAATTTTTATTACTAGTAACGGAATCAGATTTTATACAGATGTACGTATACATATTTTGATATTCGTTTTCGTTTCAGATGGTAGTATCGTACCATGATGGCTCGCCACTCCCAGCCTGGCAGGCGGCTGGCATTTCTCTGGTCGTCAACATTCAGGTGGGTCAGATACTGTTTAATTAAACTGGATTGTAATAGTACATTATGATACAAGTGTGCTAAGTTAGTCATTACAGTCGAGCCCGAGCCGAAGGCGAGGGCTTTAAGGAACCGAGAGCTGTAATGACTAAATGCATACGAGTGTCATACGACTATTTTCAACACACTTGTGAAGAAAATAAAATAAGTAGAATCATTTAGTAGGTACATACATACATACATACACATCACGCCTGATTCCCTGTAGAGGGGTAGGCAGAGATCACGGATCCCCATTTGTCTCGATCCTGACAGACCACTTTCGCTTCATTGACATTCATACATCCTCTCATACACTCTCGGCGGTTATAGGTACTCCTAACGTTACCTTTTTTCAATATAGCGTCTATCTGACTGTTATATGTCTTATTAGGCCGGCCCCTACGTAACCGCCCTTCCACTTCACTCATATATATTCCTTTTGTCAATCTGCTATCATTCATCCGCATAACATGTCCAAACCATCGAAGCATGCTCTTATCAATTTTAGTCACTACATCTTCTTTCAAACCGCAACCTTCCCTTATCACACTATTTTTAATTCTATCATTCAATGTTACTCCTAACATGCTTCTCAGTGACCGCATTTCGACGGCATTATCATTTCATTTAGTAGGTATAATAAGTTTATTTATTAAACTGATAAACATGCGAAAACTCAGTCATTAGTGCTTGCATCAATGGAATCGATTTAATCAAAATATCATTTTCGGTTTCATTTTCTTCCTAGATCGATACGTTCCCCATAGAAAATAAAATCGATGTTACTGAAGTACCGTTTTTTTTTAACATCGATTTTTTATTACCCATCTCAAGTTCCATATGTCAAACTTATTAAAAGGAAACAAAAAAAAAGTTGCTTTACTTTATGATGAAAATGAGGTTTAGTTTAAGAGGTTGTATAACTTTACAGCACAAGTGCGATAATATAATACAAAAGTCACAGTTTGATAATATGTCAAATTACATGCCTAAATTCCGTGCAATAAAAGTCACTTTATGAGCAAGTGTGTTGAAAAATAAATTTACGCGATAAGTCTCGTTATCTGATATATTTTAAAAGAATCAAAAGTAAGTAATAGTAATGATTTGTAACATTTTAAGACATTTTTTATTTATTACTTGTGTATTCTGATTTTTACGACTGTAGACGACTGTAAGTTGTATTGGTGGCAAAAAATGTATGTTTATTGTAATAATTGTTACAGTTGGAAGGGCGCGGTGGGTCAGTGGAGCCGCAGCACCCCACTCTGGTGTCAGGCCATGACGCCGTTTGGCACCTCGAGGTTGATCTATACAAACTACTCAGTAAGTTACTGATAATAAAATTTTAAGTTTTTATTTATTATTTTGGTCTTTTGTATCTAGGAATGTTTGTTTCGCAGTTTCTTTTATATTTTATGATGCGAGTATTTACAACTATGAAATTGGCGATATGTTGTGTATTATACATTAATTTTATTTTCTTATAAATAAAATGAAACCACAATTCTTCAGGCACACATACTTGGTTTAGTTAGTTCTAAAAACGGATAAAAGTTGAGTTGTGTTACGTAATGTTCATGAATTAGTTTAATATAGAACATATCTTCTATGAACTTCAACTAAAAAAACGATAGCTGTATACAAGGTGGCGCATTCATAACGGTCAGTATGGGAAAGTCTGAAACTATAAGAGATACGAAGATTTGTTCTTAGGAACCATGTCACCGATTTTGATAAAAAGAAAAACTGCATTCATACTTTCTTTGAAAAAACAACTGTATCCAGTACGGGAATCGAACCCGGTTGCTTTGAAAAAATTAATTGGGCCTTTTCACTTTTTCTTTTTAAATATCGATTGTGTAGGTCTTAAGCTGTAAATGTCTCTATGAAACATGGTGTCGAAAATAGAATAGAATAGAATAGAAAAAAATTTTATTCACAAAAACAGCACAGGTACAAAAACATTTACAATTATTACAATAGACAGGAAACTGCACTGTCACTGTGAAAGGGCCCAGGCTCAGCATATGTTGCAGGCCAAAGCCCACAACGCCAATCCTCCGCCTGAGCCGCAGAGGGCACGAGTTAAACAGAAAATATAAATAATAATATATATATAATAATAATAATAAAAATATATAATATATATATATTATATACACATAAATATAAATATATACACATACATATAGGTAAGTTGAATCAAACACATGAGTTTAAATAGACAAATACATAAATCTTAATAATCTTAATAAATAAAAATACTTATACTCATAGTCTTACAGTCACTATTGATCCCAAGCCTCATCTAACCCAAGGTCACGAAAGCGTCTATTCCCAAAACATCCCACAAAAAACATCCCGAATGGGCTATTTTGGGAAAGTCAATAAAATATTATTTTTGTATTCCCATAATCTCCCACCTAAATCTCCCATTCGGGATATTTTGCAACTGCAATTAAATATTTAGTTTACTATTCCCAAAATATACCACGATAATATTACTTTTTTAAATAAATATACTTTAGTACAGTCTCGCACGATTTTTATCTGTGATTTTTAATTATATGGTCTGATATAGACTCATTAGAATAGTATATTATTAATATTATTACTTGTAGGTTGAGATATTATATTATGTTGATTTTGTGTCGTTGTTCAATTAATAAGACTGCGAATACTTAGTATATAGTTAGTATATTAATATCTGTGATTAAACTTAGTCATTATAAATGTCATATCATGTATCAGTAACATTATACTCCTAAAAACCAAATTGATTCTGTGATTTTTAATTATATGGTCTGATATAGACTCGTTAGAATAGTATATTATTAATATTATTACTTGTAGGTTGAGATATTATATTATGTTGATTTTGTGTCATCGTTCAATTAATAAGACTGCGAATACTTAGTATATAGTTAGTATATTAATATCTCTGATTAAACTTAGTCATTATAAATGTCATATCATGTATCAGTAACATTATACTCCTAAAAACCAAATTGATTCTGTGATTTTTAATTATATGGTCTGATATAGACTCATTAGAAAAGTATATTATTAGTTTTATTATTTGTAAGTTGAGATATTATATTATGTATTACTTCATGTTTCTGTTGTTAAATTAATATGGTTACTGTTACATTAATATCTAGTAATTACATTTGTTCTTGTGGCTGAACTTAGAGTGACTTTAATGTTACAATTGTTTATTCTTACGGTATTAAAAAAAAAAATATGTTTGTTATTTAGTACGATGTACATTACGTGGTATTGAGACTCAATTATAAATAAAAAAATAACATTATTTTTCATTTTTACATCCAATTTTTACTGTGCAAGACTGTACATTTCAATAAATTTTCTTCCAAATTAATGGTGGTATATTTTGGGAATAGTAAACTAAATATTTAATTGAAGTTGCAAAATATCCCGAATGGGAGATTTAGGTGGGAGATTATGGGAATACAAAAATAATATTTTATTGACTTTCCCAAAATAGCCCATTCGGGATGTTTTTTGTGGGATGTTTTGGGAATAGACGCACGAAAGTTGACTTTGCTGGAACAATAAATAAGCCTTAAGTTTGGTTTTGAAAGTAGTCTTTGCGGCGCACCCCCTAATCGGCGGCGGCAAATCGTTCCAGCACTTGGTCGCGTGGTATTTAAATCCGCCCCGGAATGCCGTTGTTCTATGCCGAGGTATGACGACAGGCGCAACGCAATCCCTCGTAGCCCTACTCTGAGCCCGCCACTCAAGCTTATCGAACAGGTACGCCGGCACGCCAGACCCAACAATGTCGAACAGAAGGGAACTGAGGAAAAATTTCTGACGTGCCTCAACATTAAGCACACCATGCTCCCTAAGGAAGGGGCTGACATGCGCCCTGGGGGGCACAGGAAAACAGTACCTGGCACACGCGTTCTGGACACGCTGTAGCAGCCTCCTAGTCTTTTTATACAGACACGGCCCATATGCCGCCAGGGCATAGTTAATTTTTGACATTATCAAAGCCTCACATATAGCCACGCGCACCTCTACACTTAAGAATGCTCTGTAATTATACAGAACCTTCAGCCTATAAAAGCAAGCACGCACTAAGGCAACCACGTGGCTTTCGAACCTTAGCTCCCCGTCCATAACGATCCCTAAGTTGCGAGCCTCTGTCACCCGCTCCACCGGAATCCCACCCAGTAAGATCCTCGGCGCCCTGTTTACTACCCCACTAATATAATTCTTTGTACCCAACACCACGTACTTTGTTTTACATGGGTTAAGCAAGAGGCAATTATCTGTAGACCAAGAAAATATGTTCTGTAAATCCTCATTCAAAGCACGTATAGTAATGTCAAAATTATTAATGTCAATCGGGATATAAAGTTGTAGATCGTCGGCGTATAAATGATATTTGCAATGTCGTATATGTTTAGTTATGTCAGCTGTGTATAAAATATAAAAATAAAATGAATAAAATGCATTGTTTTGGCATACTTTAGTTTATCATAGTAGGTTTTCTAAGTGACCACCGTTGTTTTCAATACAATATTCAACACGTTTAGGTAACAATTTTACTATTGAATTTTGTATTTTCATGTGGCGAATTTGCATTACAATTGACTTTATTGCTACTTTTAGGTCTTCAACGGTGTCATAGCTTGTTTTGTAAAATTCATCCTTAACGTAATCCCAAGAGAAATTTTCAAATATGGTTTAACACGTCACTTTAAGTGGTCTTTTCAATAGATTGTTAGTTGTTGATTACTGTAGAAAACAAAACCTCCTTAAAGGATTAATGCAATGCTAATGCCACATGATATGGTGTATGTAACAAGTAGGGAAGTACAAAACTACAAACAGCAATAGTGACAATTTTACATGTCTGTTGAATATTGTTACGGTGTATCTAAACTACTATGATAAACTAAAGTATGCCAAAACAATGCATTTTATTAATTTTCGACACCATGTTTCATAGAGACATTTACAGCTTAAGACCTACACAATCGATATTTAAAAAGAAAAAGTGAAAAGGCCCAATTAATTTTTTCAAAGCAACCGGGTTCGATTCCCGTACTGGATACAGTTGTTTTTTCAAAGAAAGTATGAATGCAGTTTTTCTTTTTATCAAAATCGGTGACATGGTTCCTAAGAACAAATGTTCGTATCTCTTATAGTTTCAGACTTTCCCATACTGACCGTTTTGAATGCGCCACCCTGTATACTAGTTACTTAACAAAAGCATACATAAACACATACACATCACGCCCGTTTCTCACCCACACTAGTGATACAATCAAGCCTCTATTACCTCAACAGAGCTGCAGAACGACAGGAACCACAAGGAGGTGTTAAACAGCATCACTGGGGTACGCATGAGTGCGCAGTTGGTCGACGCACTAGGCAGCCATGCCGCGGCCGAGGCGCACTTTGTGTCGCACTACAGCCCTAACAACCGGCATATAAGGATCTCTACGTCTACTACTGATGCTAGGGTATGTTAGAATGATGTACTTGTAATATTTTTTGTATGTATTATAGTTGTAGTTGGGGGTTTGGGTTGAATTTTGTGATGTTTTGCGACTCTCATGTATGTACGTAAAGTACTGCATACTTTAGTTATAAACCAAAAACTATTTTTTCTCGCATTTGGGTCGTGGCAATCGAACAAATCTGCCTATTCTATTAAGAAAGTTAAAGGATGGATATAACAAATTCGGGGTCGGTATATTCTGTGCTAAGTTGCGTGTTATAATGGTTTAGTTAAAATGTATTTTCGTTTTGTTAAGGTGGGAGAGTACATAATATTCCACGTGCGCAGCAACTTCTACATGGAGTCCTTCAACTACATCGTCATGTCCAAAGGAATTATCTTGACTAGCGGCCAAGAGATCATGCCTGTAAGTAATTAGGATTTATGTGTATAGGTTTTTAGAACTCTAAAAGTATATTTAAGTTTCTTCTTATGGAAAATACTATTAGATAGTTTAGATAGAGGAAATTAGATGTCGTTAGACATTCAAATAAATTTTTGAATTACAATGGCACACAAATGAATTACTTCTATGTTTGTTTTAACATATGTGTTAGTTATAAGTTGTGTTATGCCTTCGTGTGTGCCTTTGAATTGTATAATAAACATTTATTGTTATTAGTAATATTAAATGTCCTCATATAATATGACATATTGTACGTAACAAACTAACCAACTAGATTATAATCTAGCAATTGATTGCCAAAAAAACTTTTTAGTTAGTAGTAGTTAGCTAGTATAATATAAAAATACATGGAAGATAATATACTCTCATTTAAGATCTTCTTTGTCTCCACAGGAAGGAGTGCGTACGTTCGCGGTGACGCTCTCGGCAGAGATGGCGCCAGTGTCGTCGGTGGTGGCGTGGTGCACGGACCGCCAGGGGCACGTGCTGGCTGACTCGCTCACATTCCCTGTTAATGGAATATCCAGGAATAATGTGAGTTTTATGGAGATATTAGTGTAGTTGTTAGTGAGGCCATTTTATTCATTCTGTTTTGTAATGATAGTGGTTATGGAATATGATTAATTTGGAGTAGTAAAAAATATGGTTCTTTTAAATACCTTATAGTTATTGTTATGAAACCGTCTAAAAACACGATTGATGTACTAAAATGATAGTTTGAAAAATATTTTATTACGGCCAGCCTTAAATAAATTAGCCTAGCCTAGCTTAATCATGTGGTACACCAAAAAATGTAATGTATATGAAAAATTTTATAATATAAGTAAACTTTGTATATTATAAGTAAACATATTGCATTCAAAGGGCCTAGAGTAGCGACTAGTATCATATATAGATTGCTTCATTGTTCGTCTTAATTCTTGTTACAGTTCACAGTCTATATAAACAACCGCAAGCACAGAACTGGAGAAAGAGTAGAAGTGGCGATATTCGGGGAGCCAGGCGCACACGTGGGGTTATCTGGGATTGATGACGCCTTTTATACTATGCAGGCCGGCAATGAGCTTACCTATGCTAAGGTAAGATTTTTTATGATTACATAAATACAGTTAAACTGATATCGGAATACTGATTTCTTGTTTACAGGAACAGGTCAAATGTGACGTCAAATGAAACGTTTTATTCTATCCACATTTTAGGATATTAAGTGCGGTTTGAGTGTAGGTGGATATTATTGTTACTTAATTCTTAGACGGCATTTGCTTTTAGCATTCAGAGCTACATGAGTTTATTTACTTAATTGAAAATTATGTAACAAATAGCGTAAGACCTTCAAAAGTTATGCTCAATATATCAATATATAGTACTCCCAAATACTGACGTCTCCATAATTGATTCCAGGTAATATCCAAGATGTCCCACTTCGATGAGGCCACGAACGGCACGTTCGCGTACACGTGGCGCTCGCACCTGGGCATCGCGGACGAGCTGGTCTACTTCCCTTCTTCCACCTTCGGCATCGATGCGAACAGGACTTTCGAGTGAGTTAACGATACAGATATACAATACACACACAAATCATGAGCGTCTTCCTTCAAGGTACAGTCACAGATAATAAAATACTGTACAGTATTGATAAAAATGTGGCGTGGGCTAAACAACTATAGGTATTGTTTGTTTTTCTTTTGATTGAAATAATAAATTAAATTCAAGATTTCAAGCAGTAAAGAATAGGCAAGTTTAATTATTAGTTTACGTTGAAATGATTAGTTAAAACTTTACGTTAATAGGCGCTTAAATCACCCTTACCTTTATTCCCATAAATTTGTTAATAATTAATACAGTGCATGTATTTATGTACCTATAAAAACCCTTTCATTACCCTAGATACGCGGGCTTAGTGGTGTTCAGCGACGTACCAGTGACGCGGCGCTACTCGGCGTGCAACTCGTCGCTGGGCCTGGGCGAGTGCCTGGAGGGCGGCTGCTACCCGCTCAGCAAGCGCTGCGACGGACAGTTCGACTGCCCCGACCGCACCGACGAGGCTAATTGTGAGTGTTTGGTATATTTGTTGATGAATTTGTTTATATATTTTCATTTTTGCGTGTTTTGTATACTATTAGAATCTGTAAGTTAAGTTTGTCCTTGGGTTGTGAGACGTATTTCTTCCGAAAGAATGTACAGAAAAAAATCCGTAATCGTCAATTTGTGACCAAATATTGTCATTGACCATTTGTCCCACGTATTCTCTTATAATATGTCGGTAAGACAATTTGTTACATTATAGTAAAGTTTAAAGTATGTAAATCAGTGATCTCTGCCTACCCCTCTACAGACATCGTGGTAACCTTACCTTACCTGTAATAGTAAAATATATCAACCCATATCCCAAAACACCCTGAACCCTTTAACATTATACTTACCTAACTATTACCCCCAGGCGACCACGACAAGGACAAATCGTTCGAGCTGGCCCACTTCCGCAAGTTCCGTTTCAACCGCGTGCAGCGGCAGTACGAGAACGCGTGGCTGTGGCGCGACGTGAACATCGGGCCGCACGGCCGCTACGTCTTCACCGTGGACGTGCCCGACACGCCCGCGCACTGGACTGTCTCCGCCTTCAGCATGTCGCCTGAACTGGGCATCGGGATGGCACATACGCCTATACATGTGAGTTGATTCATATTTTTTATTATTTAATTGTTATGTTTTATAGGTAACATAACATATATGCCTCTGTAAATAACTTTTAAGAGCAGTCGGCAAATCATGTATTGCCAATCAATCCAATATTGTGTACATGACAGGTGAAGGTTTCACAAAGCGCGAGGTAAAGGTATCTTATTTGCGTTCTATTAATTCATATAATAATAAATTAGCATTATTTTTGTATTGTAATTTATGATTTTGTAATGTTTTTAAATATTGTATTCCCGTGTTAGCCTAATAGGTCTTCCTGGCATACTAATGAACTCCGCAGCGATACTATATCTGCAATTTTCTGTTCATTTTAAAATGAATAGAAGGAAATGTAAAATACGAGTATATATGCATAATTTGCTATAAAGAACATATATCCTCCTGTACTCTGTGTACGGAATCTAATCTATTCTTTTCTCCCATACAGTACACTGGCGTACTCCCGTTCTTCATAAAGGTGGAAGGGCCCGACCGCTGTCGCCAAGGGGAGCAGCTGGGTCTCCGTGTAGTGGTGTTCAACTACCAACCAACTGCCATAGAAGCGGTGCTCGTGCTAACCGCGTCACCGGATTACAAGTTCATACATGTGGAGGAGAATGGAATTGTAAGTGGAGTTTTCTACATGTTGATTTTCTCTAACGGCCTAAGTAAAGTAATAAATTACATATGTAAATCATAATTATAATTTTACATATTGTATAATCGTAACATATTATTCAGATTACCTTTTATCCTGCCACAAAAATTGTTTTATCTGTCCGTAGTTATAGATTTCTGCAAACGCCTAATTGTATTAAGTAATTTTTCGTTACATCCCAAGAACCTATTTACGCCCCACATCAAGTAATATATTGAAATAAAGGTAGAGTAAAAATAAGTACACAGTAATCTTATGTAATTATATATCTATAACATGCATTTGTCTCAAGGTTCGCTCCTACAATCCTCGTACTTCGTTCGGTGAGCACCAGTTCTTCGTGTACATCCCAGCTGGAGACGCGGCCACGGTGCACGTACCAATCGTGCCCACCCGCCTCGGCGATATACACGTGAAGCTGCACGCCTCCACGCTCATTGGCCAGCATCATTATACGAAGAAGATTCATGTTGATGTGAGTACAACTTAGAACTTTTGGTATACTATCTATGTGGGGATATCCCTTGCGAGATAAACAGATGTTCACGGTACTGCACTGACTATTGCATCATAAGAATAATCTTGTATTTGTATGCCTACGGTGTCACGTTAAGGTGTTGACTATGTTGACTATCTGATAAAAAGCGAGTTATCAGATAGTCAACGAGGTATGTAGCCATATACAATATATAGGCCGCGATATAGGAGATGAATTTGTAAACTCAGGTTATCCGCCAGGGATAAATTTTGTAGTTGTGTCTATGTTTGCATTGAAACAGTTAATTTATTGCTATATGAGTGTCCGTCTTTTGAATTGAAAAAGTTTATGGATTTATGATACTAATACTTAATTAATTGATTCCGTTGATTGTATTTCTTCACCCTAGATAATAATATGTAAGTATTAACCGTAAGTTTTTGGTTCCACAGGCGGACGGTTTACCCCAGCACAGGCACCAGTCGGTCATGTTGGATTTGTCCAACAGGGGATACGTGTTCCAGTACATGCATGTCAACGTTACCGAGACGCCCATCATACCTTATGAGGTAGGATACTATTAGAAATATGTACGTAGATAAGCTTATTCCATATGTAGTGAGTATGTCACGTCTTTTTTGGGGTGTATTGAGTGTTGGAGATTTGAAAGGACTATAATTTACAGACTTATTACATATACTGAGAAAAAGTAACCTATTTTGGTCCATGTGTGTGTGCTTTATGGAATTAAGATTTTAAATGAATACAACACATAATAATAATTAATTTTTTTTATGGAGGAAGCAATTCTTATCACTCATTACTAACAATTTTTTATAAATAAATTATGGCTTGAATATTTTGAATAAACATATAGCGGCAGTAGCTCAGTGGGTAAGACCTCGGACTTCGTATGAGAAAAGTCCTAGGGTCGAATCCCGACTCTGGCATGTACCAACGAATGAAATTTAAATTTGTGTATTTCATATAATGAAATACACAAATAATTTAAAGTTGCTAACAGTGAGGGAAAACATCGTGAGGAAACCTGCCTATCCCTCAGGATAGGTAATAGGCAGTGCCTATACACGGCGATACGGTTCACTACCTATCACGTTGGGTGGCTGTCTATCTAGTGATACGCGGGCTTTGAATGACCCATACCTAACATGCCTTCGAAATTTTGGAGATGGGCATTCAAGCCTCTGACTACCCCGCCATAATAAAAAAGGGAGTGTGTATACACAAGTCGTGAAGCGTATGTATGTATGTAAACATATAGTATGTCTCCGTGAACATGCTATTCAACTCCGTTCTAAAAAATAAACACACATCAACATATGTACAATGTTTATATTTGTGTTCCCTGTTTTAGGTGGACCGTTACTACGTGTTCGGGTCGAACGTGGCTCGCGTGTCTGTCGTGGGCGACGTGGTAGGCCCACTGTTCCCAACGATGCCCATGAACGCTACGAGTATGCTGCATTTGCCTATGGTAAGATGTTCGTAATAGTATATTTTATAGATAAGATTTGTTTGATAGACCCAATATGTCACGGCTGTTAATTTTCTTTAGATGAAAATAGAGGTTTTGATAGACCCTTCAGACAAATCGTTTTGGATGCTTAAGTAGAATTATCTATTTCAGTGAGGTATAAACATTCAAACACTATTATCCCTTGTAGTGTAGTCAGAACTTGGGGTATCCATCTCTCTTATTGCTAAGTAGGTCACTACTCTTATTTTTTATTTGACTCCAAGTCCATACGATCAATACAAGTATTACATTACCGTGTGCAGATACAATTAGTTATCAACTATTGAATCTCCTACAACTATTACAAAACCAAACTTATGCCGTTAACCTACTAATACCTAAACTCATCCAAAAAACCACACTTTTTACAGGACTGTGCGGAACAGAACATGTTCAGTTTCGCCGCCAACATGTACTTCACGATGTACATGCGTCTGATCAACCAGCGCAACCGTACGCTGGAGCGAGAGGCTTTCTATCACATGAACACGCTGTACCAGAGGCAGCTGTCCTTCATGAAGCCAGACGGCTCCTTCAGTCTGTTCCGGAGTGACTGGTGAGTGTTATTTAGGTGGGTACTGACCAACGTTACGAGGTGTAATGTAACATGTTACACAGCGAGCATTCGTGCAGTCAGTACGTCGTGTTACGGGGAAACCATCACGATGTTCATCAATTACAATGCAATTACAAAATCAAATTACGAATGTTACATTACACCTAGTAACGTTGGTCAGTACCCACCTATATGAGCCACTGCGGCAGTCTCAAACCAAAAACCTAGTAAGAGCCTCTTTGTTTTCAAAGCCGTTTTTTCGATCTTTTATTTAACATAAAACTGCGTGTAATGCAAAACACTGGTTGCTCTAACGCACTCAGAACCAAAGAGTATTACTTTATACTTTTTGACAGGCACGTATTTATTTTGTTTTGCTTGTCCTGTAAAATCTTCTAAATTGTTCTTACTAGGTTTTGGTTTGGGACAGGCAACTAGGACTTTAAATTGATACCTGAGTTAGTTAGGGATGTAGATAAGAAAAAAGCTTACTTAAAATTTACAATAAAGCCTTTACTACAGTTAGAAAGGAATGAAATGATAAAGTGTAGCTTTTCTTCTGGAGGGGACTATGGAGTATGTGTCCGGGAAATCTATTGGGCGATGGGTTAACCTGTCATAAATATTCATTAGCAATTTCATTACCGCACCGATCCAATGCGAAAGGCGACCAAGGAGATATTATTGTCTCCGCGGTTCTGTCCACACCGAAAAAGATTAAAGACGCCATTAGCTGAATGAATAGTTAGAAAGTCACTAACATTTCAACACTCATTTATTTATGTATGTGATGTGTATGTAAATAAACTGAGTAAGCGTTGTAATATTCGCAGGAACCAATCGGCGTCGAGCGTTTGGCTGACGTCATTCTGTGCGAAAATATTCCACGACGCTTCGTTCAACGAGTGGGAGAACTTTATTTTTATCGATCCTAAAGTGAGTACCATGTTCGATTAAAACTTATGATACTCATGTCCACGTATGAACATTGGAATGATTATTGTTACTCTGTCTTTATTTTTGTTACTTCTTTGTAGTCTACATCCTTTTGAATGTCTTGAAATTACTAGATATTTATTTATGATTAAATCTTGAAATTACTAGATATGTGTTTATTATCAAATACATGTTAAGTATATGTATTATGTTAGTAGCTAAGCCATATACGATAATATAGTAATCAATTTAAATACGATTTCCTGTATTTATTAATAGACATACTACATATAAATATTGTCTTTCCAGGTGATATCAACAGCGGTTTCCTGGATCCTGGACCACCAGCACCCGAACGGCTCCTTCTACGAGGTGACGTGGCTGCCCAACCGCAACGACAACACCACCATTTACATCGAGCCCAACCATCCGCTGCGGCCCAAACTCTTCCCGAAAGAGAAAGAGAAAGAGGTACCGAATGTATATACATAGCAATAGAATAGTACAATTTGTGTAATAGAGGCTTAAATATTGTATTATTATTATTACATACATATATGTTCTGTTACTATTGCCAAAAAAAGTTCTTTGCTGTCTAAAATGCTATGTTATGCTAGCAATGTTGTTTATTTTTGATCATAAATATAAAATTTGGTGCCGGTTGAATATAAATGCAATTATTTACCACATTTACTTACAATTGCAAAACATATTTAATATTGTATTTTTTTCAGCGCAAACAATCGATAATACTGCACTTGAATATAACCCTGACGGCGCACGTGGTCATCACGCTTGAATCAGTGAAGAACCTTAAAGATATCGGTGTACAACAGGTGAGGATATGCCTTTTTTAAAACTGTTTTCATGGCCATGCAATATGAGGGTTCAGTTGGTCTGGCGCGCCACTTCCCTAAAGAAACCAGAACCACTTATTTGGTTCACTGGCTTCATTTACATCCACATACCTCCGCACTCGGCTGTAAAAATCCTGAAAGCCGGAGTTTCTTGTTGGTTCTTCTCCGAGCCAGGGCTTCCGAACCAACGGTAGAATATCAATGTAAGAGACAACCAGTGTCAGGCAAATGTTTTGACTTTCAATGAATGTACTGTACATGTACTTATGTTGAATAAAAACATTTGACTTTGACTTTATCTTATACCATATCCACCTTACCAACATTAAGAATATCAATATGGCCTACAGGGTTTAAGCGGTCGAGTAGTGAAAGCCCAGCAGCTAGCAGTGAAGTATTTAGAAGAGAAGTTGAATGTATTGGAAGACGTTGGCAGCCCGTACGAGATGGGCCATTGTTGCGTATGCACTGACCTACGCTAAGTCGTCGCGCTCCAAACACGCGTACTCTTTGCTCAAGGATATGCAGAGGAATGAGGGTGAGGCTTTATTCGATTTATTTCATTTGCATTTTAAGAGTGGTGATGTAGTGACTAAGATTGAAAAGAGCATGCTTCGATGGTTTGGACATGTTATGCGGATGAATGATAGCAGATTGACAAAAGGAATATATATGAGTGAAGTGGAAGGGCGGTTACGTAGGGGCCGGCCTAATAAGACATATAACAGTCATATAGACGCTATATTGAAAAAAGGTGACGTTAGGTGTACCTATAACCGCCGAGAGTGTATGAGAGGATGTATGAATATCAATGAAGCGAAAGTGGTCTGTCAGGATCGGGACAAATGGGGATCCGTGATCTCTGCCTACCCCTCTACAGGGAATCAGGCGTGATGTGTATGTATGTATGTTTAAGAGTGGTTGGATGAAGGTCACGAGGGATTGTGTTTTGTGTCGTACTCTTGGGACGAGCTATGTTCAGCAGTGTGCTGTTAGAGGCGGTATGATAGAGTTGATTGAGAAAACGCGAATGGTATTGATATATGTACTTTTATAAAGTTTTTTAATTCGTAACGAAAGAATTATTCATTTCATGCATAACGTTAGAATAAATTTAATGTAAAACTAAATTCTTTATGAATACCTATCATTAGTAGACTGAATATTACAAAAAAAAAACTAAACACACACACACACACACATATATATAAACTATAATAATAATAATAAATAACTAAAATATAATAATACCTTTGGCATTTACTATAGTCTTACATACATGGCTCATCCAACCTTGTACATTCACAGGCGGACTAGTTTATTGGGCGAAAGAACCGGTGCCTCAACCGCCGTACAAGATGGAGAACCAAAAGCCTTTCCTCCTCCCTCGTTTGCCTTACAAGTATGACTCGAGCAACATAGCGACTACGGCATATGCGCTATTAGCCTGCATGGACCACCAAGACGATAATGAGGCTATAGTGATGTGGCTCAACTCGCAAAGGCTCACGGATGGTGGCTGGGCCTCCACGCAGGTTAGTCTATTCGCGTTAAGTAAATAGTGACGTCATGATATATAGACGTTAAACTGACCAATGAGACGTTAGTAAATGAGAAAACAATTCACATTGACCAATTGCAGACGACAGTTGTCACGTCTCATTGGTCAAATCGTCGGGACATGATGACATCACTATTTTCTTAATGCGAATGTACTATAGTTATGAGTTATACTGTCATGATAGTGTATTAATATGTGAAGCGTTATTTCGTGAGTACAGCCTTGGTAACGAGATGAAAATGCTATGATAGTTTTTTAAATATGTGATATCGAGATTATAGCGGGACTAAATTATTAAGTTTTATTTATTATAACAAAATCTTAAAAAGGATCTGTGATAATGGATATGCCCCCAAAATAAATTTAAATGTGCTATGACATTTATTTTTTATTATAACGTGCTCATCAAATACAATTAGGACGATTAGTTGATAACTGACATCTAAATTATTATTCTTTCAGGACACGTACATAGCTCTGAGGGCTTTGATTGAGTATACGAACAGGAAACGCCTGAGGGACGTGAGCTCTCTCACGGTGACCGTAGACGCTGTGGCACTCAAGGGTGATACCAAAATACTCCACGTCAAAAATGATAACCTAGCCATCATGCAGAGTATAGAGGTACGTAGAATAACGCCTGACTAATCAGTTATGGGCTAAAATCAGTACCCAATGCTCTAGGCAAGCGAAACTAGGTCTAAGGGGTTAAATAGAGTCTAATTTAAAAAAGTGATTGTTTGAACTCACTATTCTATAACTAATATTACTTTATAAAATGCTATGTATCTTCCTAAACAGTACAGTCAGATTAGACCCTAAATAAGACAAGAATCAAGTGCATTAGTAAAGCGTTTCAGAAATGTAAATATTTTTGTGTTTACGGGCTGATTGACATACTTCCTGTAACGTTGTCTAGCTAAGTATGGAGCCACAGAACTGAGTATAAAAGAGACCGGCCCTAATCGTGAGTTAACATTTAATATGTTATTAAATCACCATTACACTTAAAATATATGTAAATTTAAATGTATTTAACAAGTCATGTGTGTTTTAGATACCCGAAGCGTGGGGTACGGTGAAGGTGACAGCGAAGGGCGCGGGGTACGCCATCTTGCAAATGTCAGTGACGTACAACGTGGACGTGGCGCGTTTCCAAACGGACCCGCCGCAGCGAGCGTTCGACCTCCTTACGCGCGCCTACTTGTTCGGAAGGAATCAGTCGCACATTGAGTTCCGCAGCTGTGCCAGGTTCGTTAGCAATGTAACTGATGGTTTCAGGTAGCATTATAACTGACTTTTGTGATGTAGTCAGTAGTTCGCGTGTTTATATCCGCAATGGTAGCTTTAGTGATCTGGTCAATGGTTACCTAAAACTCTATGGTGACCATGAGCCCTCAATCTAAACTGATATTGTGGTTTAATTGATAAAATAACAGTAACTCAAAGTTGGACATGGTATGAAGTTCACACACGCTCTCTTTTCGAGCTTATAGTGTAGTCACAGGGTTGCGTGCGCGTGAACCATTTCCTGTTAGCGTATTGAATTCTAATTTGTATTACATTTCCGTATCTAGGGTGCTTAGATAAAAGCGAGGAAAAGTTATATAGTTTTAAATACATATGTACACGAGAGTCTATTTTTTAACAAGATAGAATTTATATCAGGCAATAACTCTTCCTAAACAGATTCCTAACTCAGACATTCAATGCTATAACATTGATATTCCAGTTGGACATACGTAGAAGAGTCCCCCCGCTCCGGCATGGCCGTGCTAGACGTGGCCATCCCCACGGGATACATGATCCAACAGCAGAAGTTGGACGCCTACGTGCTGAGTCGAAGAGTGCGCACGCTGCAACGAGCCAAGTATCTGCCCTCTAAAGTGCTCTTCTACTTTGACTATGTGAGTAACACTATAGTATATTCGTATTAAGAAAATAGTGTCGTCATCATGACTCCACGATTTGACCAATGAGACGTGACAACGGTTGTCCGCCATTGGTCGAAGAGACTTGTTTTCTCATTATCTCACGTCTTATTGGTCAGTTTACTTTTGAAAATCATGACGTCACTATTTACTTAACTCGAATGGACCATTTACTATAACAATAAAAATCAAGGTGTCATATACTCGGCTATGGATGCTTTCGTGATTCTATTTCCTCTCCGAAACCAGCCTCCTGTTAACTTGATACCTTTTGTGACACATATGATAAACCGTGTTGTCATTTACAAGCATTGATATAACCTATTATGAATTTACATTTTATTTCGTTTACAGTTGGAGCCTGAACTGACTTGCGTGAACTTTACGATAGAGCGATGGTTCCCAGTGGCCAACATGTCCCGCTACCTGCCTATCAGGGTTTACGACTACTATGCGCCTGGTAAGATTATTATTTACTATCACATTTAGAACTGATGTGTTTTATACTTTAGGCAACACATGAAGTGTTTGCATCACTGATAACTTGGTAATGAGTTGTGCGAATAATTAACAGACAGAAATTCTTTCTTTATGTTGGTCCAATTGAAAATAAATGCAACATAAAATAGTATTTGCGTGGATATAAAAACGTAAAAAAAATTCAAGACTATAGTAGTTCAACATGTGTGTTTTTATACTTTCCGATGCCTAACCTAATTTATACGATTTTTTTACAGAACGTTACAACGAGACAATATTCGACGCTTTACCAACGTACTTGCTGAATATTTGTGAGGTGTGCGGTTCGTCCCAGTGTCCCTACTGTCCGATATACAACGGCGCCTTCCAAACGACTGCAGTGATGCCGTTACTCGTGATCACAGTACTATTCGCCATATACAGAAATCTAAGACATGAACTTAATATTTTCACCCTCACGTAAAGGTGAAAAATGTATTTTGTACTCACAAAACTGCCATGAATTTGTTTTATTATTAAGAAATTAAGAATAATTGGCACAAAAATTCTAGATTTTACCCTGTGTATTAAGTTATGTATTTACCTAGTATGGTAGGAGTCAAAATTGAGAAGACCAATGCTTTATCATATCCACCTCAAAAGTGCCTCTGTTAGTGTTTAAGAATATTCATATAGATGTTAAGTATATTTCTACTTTATACTGTTTTGATGTATTGTGTTTGTTAACGTTTAATATATTTTATATTTATACCACAAAATTACTTCTGCAATATTTTGATATGTAATTTCTTGAAACGAAAGCGATATTTATTTCATTATTTTCTTGTGCAATTCATAATTTTAATATTGTATGTGCAAAACAGCATTTATTTATCTCAATAATATAGTATTAAATTAGGAATAGTGTGCAATAGTAAATACGTATAAAACCTGATACCTTTACATTCCTCTTACGTTTTAGAAGATCTGATATAATCTAATGTAAACTGCTGGCTTTGATAAAAAATATTTGTTTATCTCAGTGACGTACCTATTGAAAAAAACAATTGATAATTATATTTTCAGTAGCAACTCATTAATTTTATTTTTTTATAATTGCATTTATATAATAGTAAGTTTATTAAATATTTAAGCCATATAATTAATTATCATATTATTAAGGGTATTATTTTAGTATTGTGTGAAATAAAACATACATAGTAGTTGTAAATAACCGTATATAAGAGTATGTATAATGATTTGTTAACTCATTCGGAGCCGACGACACGCCTCGCGTGTCCATGAAAATTCTACTCGCCACGCCGCGGACACGCGTCGCGTGTCCATAAGTTTTCCATTATATCTCGAAAAGTACATGAAAAAATTTAATAAGAATTTGTGGACATGGTATTTACCACACGAATAACCATATATTCACGTGGTTTCTACTTTGAAAGAAGTTATGTTTATACTAAAAACGAACCCCTTGTGGGATGCCAAGAACACGCGACGCGTGTCCACTTTGAGTATGCGACCAGAGGTTCTAAAAGTTTGTTTAACTTTCCATCAAACTCACTACGTTAGCTTGTTTATTATAATAGTAGTACTTACACAATAATATGTTTGTGGGTGATTTTAGTCGATAGATAAGTAAATAATTTATATACTATACAAACAAAAAAAATATTACAAGTTTAATAATATATAAGTAAGTTTGAGAATCACATCATATTGAATTTACATATTTACCTAAATATCCATATTCCGCCATAATTCCTGGTTTAAAATCACTATACTGTTGCCACAACCTTATCTCTTTCGTTGCACAAACAGAACTAAGGAAATAAACTACCACAAAGTATTATTAACGTATTTAGAAACATTAAACTTGCCGCAGAGCCAGTGGACACGCGTGGCGTGTCCATTTTTTAGTCGCAGAGCCGCGGACACGCCTCGCGTGTTCATTACCGTTTGTATGGCGGCTCCGCTAGTAAGACGCTGAAAAATGGCGCGGCGTCGAATGAGTTAAAAGGTAGTGTTTGGTTTTATGTATTTAAGCAGTATTTAACAAAAGACAGACAACATATTTTCATGTTTTTTTTTAAAGTAAGTACCTAACATAAATGGTATCTAAGTATTAGAATTTTTTTATTATAATACTGATGATATAGTATTAGCTTCAATCTGCAGTATTTTTATAAAAGACACATCCAGTGCCTATTCTAGTGATGAGCATAATGACAAAATTTCACAATAAGCAATGATTAGAGGTAGTAAAAAAACCAGTACTCATATTTTAGTTATAAATTACTAAATTGATTATATATATATATATTTCTAAATTGAACGAGATAATT
This sequence comes from Leucoptera coffeella, assembly GCA_030578115.1. Taxonomy (NCBI): domain Eukaryota; kingdom Metazoa; phylum Arthropoda; class Insecta; order Lepidoptera; family Lyonetiidae; genus Leucoptera; species Leucoptera coffeella. The sequence goes on from JAMBLF010001262.1 coordinate 101,821, forward strand.
ACTGAATTAATAATAATATGAGCTATATAAAATGATAAATTTCTATTTACCAACATATATAAAGTGCAATTTTACAAGTTAAGGTACCAATTTATATTTTATTTTTATGTTCAGAAAGAGAACAATACTTACAAATTTAAAAACCGTCCGAAATTATTGATTTCTCTCTCAATGAATAGATCTGATAGTTTTTAAGAGTATTACGTAAGTAGTTTCCGTCCCAAGTAAAGACCGATTTTATTTTATGTGTGTTTTGAATTTTTGTATACTTTATGTAATGTCCTCAGTTATATTATATGTTATAAGTTTAGATGTAGATGTGGTATTGCATTTTCATTAGTTTTAACTGTTTATATATATAAATATACATTCGCGTCGCTTAATCCCTTTCAGTGATGTATAGAACCACGAGTAGGTACCAGTCACACTCAGCATAAATATCAGGGTTGTAATATCATTTAGACATAGTGACTGTTTGAAAAAGAATCTCTATTCCGAAATGAAAGAAACTGTACATCGTGTACTGAGGCTTTGTTGATCATGTTTCAATTAAGCCAAATCGCAGGTGACTAAGGGATTAGGGGTAAATGAAATCGATTCGGCTAGCGTCCTGTCACCACTATTCTATATGATATCACAACCCTAATATTCGTGATAAAAAGTGACCTGGAAGATATTGTTGCGTCTCTGAGGTTCTGTCCACCTCGAAAGGGAGTAAAACATGATGTTTATTTCAATAAATACTGTGAATTCTGAATGTGTTGTTTTTTTTTCAACAAATCCATTTAAACTCATTAGATAACACACCTTTTCCTAAACCAAACTTATTCAATTACATATGACTTATAGACAAATCACATAGTTACCCAACAAAGTGCTTATAGCCAATGATGAAAGCTTTTTTCAAACTTTAGACATCTGCATTGGCTGTAAATTCTGTGTATTTAAACACAAAAGTCAAACAACTCTTGCTATGATTGATACAGTCTCACATAAGAATTACTAGAAAAACTGTGCAGTGTTGCGACACTATCTACTTCAGCACTATTTTTTGAATTTCGACTGATTGACTGCAATCTATTTCATGAGACCAATGGTTCGACAAACAATGGGCAGCTTGATCCAATGGCATTAAAATGTAAAAACGGCCAATTTTTTACTTCAGCGGTGTTGTTAGCTAAGGGACGACATGTGCAGATGAATGATAGTAAATCAACACAAGGAATATGTATGGCTAAAAGGGGGAAGGGTGGTTAAGCAAGGGCTACCCCAATAAAACATGACAGCCAGATAGACGACACATTGTAAAAGGGTGATGTTAGAATTACCTATAATCGCTGAGTGTATATGATTCAATGATGAGGAGATCTGTGATTTCTGCTTACCTTTCGACATGATGTGTTGAGTGGCATTTATATTATATAATTGTGACATTAGAAAATTATGTGAATTAATAATGAATTATAATGTGTAATTAATTATCATTCATACAATTACCATCATACTTATTTTTATACTGTACCAAGGTAAGCTCCTGATGGCAGTCAATAGAATCAAATATAGCAAACCATTTCAATAGGGTAATTGTGAATATATTTCACTCATACAGCCATTAAGAATACATCATACATCAGTCGGTTGGGAGGTGGATTTAGATGAAAAATATAAATCAGTATGCAGTGCTAATCTGGCATATAAAAAGAATACCATTATTTCCAGCATGTTATAGGAGGCAACTAACAAACCAGGAGTAATTATAATCTCTCAGTACATAAGCTGGCACCCATTACCATTGTTCAATATGAAATCACATGCCCAATATTAATGCTACAAAGTGACCAAGGAGATGTTATCATGTCTCCAAGGTTCTGTCCATCCAACTTAACCTGACTTAAATAAATAGAAAAGAACAGAATAGATTTTCCGAACAAGATGTAATCAAAACCCATTGTAGAGATTATTTTAATATTTCAGTATTCTTACATCTGTGACATTAGTAAGCATGTTTCAGTATAATACTTGAGAAAGAAACAACAGATTTGCACTAATAAATATATATTTTACAAACAATCAAATACTTAAATGACTAAAGAATTGTCTACTGTCGTTTCTTAATTTGTTTTGCTGCTTTAGTGTTAGCCGCTGCTTTACTGGGGGCACCTCCACTAAACAAGGAAGTGATCATCTCAGACATTTCTGGTAGTTCCGACATGTTTGTCATGTTAGAAATTTGTTGTAAATCTTCTTTGGTCTCTGGGTCATTGATCATCTTGGGCAGAACCATAATGAGGAGCAGTGGAAGCACCATCATTATGACCATAGGGTTGAAGAGGAAGTCTGTCACACGCCACTGTTCACGCATTTGGAAATATCTGTAAAAACCCATGGCCTTCATCCGTAACGGATAAGGTACTTGGATGACTTGAGATGTTTGCACATAACTCACTTTCCTTGCTCTGTATTTGCCTTTGGAATTGATCTCTACTCTGACGGGTTCGTACTGATGGTCAGGGTGCATTATTTCCACAACATATGAGCCAGATGGAACATTGTGTACAACAAATGAACCGTCATTTCTCACAACCCCAATATATTCTCCTCCGTTGACGAATACTTTGGTATCAACTTGCCAAATCTCTTTTTGTAAATAGTCAGGTGGAAACACTCTACCTTCTATACTGTAAAGGCCACTAGTATTTTCTTCTTCTAGCGAGTTGCCAGCACATAAACTGTGCTCTGCTAGCGCAGTTAATATAAACGTAAGCGCCAAAATATTCATATTATATTCCGGAGCTACGAAACTAATTTATTGATTAAAATTTTGCTATAAAATTTATGAATGTTTGCTTCAATTATTCATCCAGCCTCGATCTTATGACAACAATAAAGAATTGAATGACTGACGTGGATTAAATGTGACAAACATCAGTTTTTACGATAAAGCGAGTACTATACTATCCAGTTCTATAAGGAAAGCGATAAAGTTGATCACCTAGTCAGGGTAACCAAACTTATCGGAGGAGGAAAGTCCAAGATGAAATCAATGATGATATAATAATAAGCTAAATATGATTATATCTATCATAAAGAATAAAAATAGGTTAACTCAAACTCGAAATTAAGGAATAACAAAACACATACATACAAGAAACATTATACTTATTATTTGTTATCCTTTTTGAGGTATACAGGACCTCGGAGACATTATATCTCTTCGTTATCTTTATCATTATAACCTGGGTAGTGACGGCTTAACTAATAATACTAATCGAGTGCTATTCAATGAAAGCATTAATTTTTACTATAGTCTGCCTAACGAAAGTAGGTACTGAAAAAGCGCGGCAAATTTAAAATATATTAGCATTGCAACACTAAAATAAAAAGGAAAGGCGGAACAACTCACTTTGATACTTTGACATATATTTTTATTTTACTAGTGGATGCTTCCAATTTTGCCCGCGTTATGACGTGATTAAAAGTAGCTTTTATAACTTGTTATCTCTTTATTAACTCCATACCAAACATCACACGGATAAGTCACTCCATTGTAGCGTATTAAAGGAACAAAAAGAACAAACAAAAAATAACTAATACGAATATGTACTTACTTAATTAAAATAAAAAAAGATCAAGACATTTTGACCGTACTAACCTAGAGATCCCGCCACATAAGGTGGCAGTTGGAGGCGTCGCCACAGTCGCGTAATTCAGTGTTACCAGTAAACACGCCAAAACTAGCACTCACTGTGCCATACGGCTCGATACATTATAGGTTTCATTTGTAACGGTCTTTGGTTGCAGAGCTATAAACTCAAATAAAACAAATTAATATATCAAAGTCAAAATATGTTTATTAAACTATTTCAAACATGATTAATAATTAACGGGACTTATCCTTCTTATTATATATTACATATATTATGTGTTCCTTCACTCTGTCCGCAATAGACCGTTTAGTGTGTTCGACGTAGGATTTCCCACAGCTGCAATCAATCTTATACACACCCTTATATCTTATATCATGAGTATAAATCGCGAATCTCTTAAAACTATTATTTCAAACATGGCACTGAGCATTGTCTTTACATATTTTTTACCGAGGTTAGATCAGCGGAGACCCTAGCTTGGAGAAGAACTAACAAGAAACTCCGGAAATCAATTTATTATAATCACCCTTAACAAACATAAAAATTACAAAGAGTGGGCAAAAAACACAACGCTGGTAATACTAAATTTACCTTTCATACAAAATAACACGCAATGGCGGTAACGTCAAATTTATTTCCAAGTTTGGCTACTGCCACCTTATGTGGCGGGATCTCTAACCTAACTATAGAGTACCCGCCACATACGGTGGCAGTAGCCAAACTTGGAACTAAATTTGACGTTTCCGCCATTGCGTGTTATTTTGTATGAAAGGTAAATTTAGTATTACCAGCGTTGTGTTTTTTGCCCACTCTTTGTAATTTTTATGTTTGTTAAGGGTGATTATAATAAATTGATTTCTGGAGTTTCTTGTTAGTTCTTCTCCAAGGGTCTCCGCTGAACTTCTTCTTCTCAATCGTTACGCTCTTATCAGAGCGGTCGTGGTCTTCATGACGTGGCATCTTGAGCAGCCGAAATGGTTGGTGAACTAACCTCGGTAAAAATATGTAAAAACAATGCTCAGTGCCATGTTTGAAATAGTTTTTTTACATACATACATACACATCACGCCTGATTCCCTGTAGAGGGGTAGGCAGAGATCACAGATCCCCATTTGTCCCGATCCTGACAGACCACTTTCGCTTCATTGACATTCATACATTCTCTAATACACTCTCGGCGGTTATAGGTACTCCTAACGTCACCTTTTTTCAATATAGCGTCTATCTGACTGTTACATATATGTCTTATTAGGCCGGCCCCTACGTAACCGCCCTTCCACTTCACTCATATATATTCCTTTTGTCAATATATAGTTTTTTAATTTGTACTTAGATCATAAAATAACTTTCAAAGAGAGCTTATGATAGGGCCTATTTTGAATAAAAATATTTTACTTTTGACTTTGGTATATTAATTTGTTTTATTTGAGTTTATAGCTCTGCAACCAAAGATCGTTACAAATGAAACCTCAATATAATGTATCGAGCCGTATGGCACAGTGAGTGCTAGTTTTGGCGTGTTTACTGGCAACACTGGATTACGCGACTGTGGCGACCCCTCCAACTGCCACCTTATGTGGCGGGTACTCTACGCAAGTCAACCATAAAGAAACATCAACAACACGCCATCTTCGGCGTCAGAAGTAGGAATACCATACACTGATTCTGATTTTACCAAATTTTTCGGAAAATAGATACAAATTAATTTTCTTTAAAATAAAATTGCCAAGTTTTTCTCTACCTAATTAGTTAAGATATAGTGTACCTAATTACTTAAGCTATTTATTAGACCAACGTAAGGCTTACTGTAGCTCTTGAAATGACATACGAAACTTATTTTCGATTAACACAATTTTAGGAGACGTACGAATTTTTTCAAACTCATTTTATAAAATGTTTTAAATGAGTTTGTTTTAAAAATGCCTTTCTAGAATTAATTGTTCCTAAGTATTTTCTACTTAAAATACCCCAAATTGTAGGGTAAATATCCGATGGTAGGAACACTTTAGTGTTGTCATATAAAAAGTTTGCAAATTAATCCAGTATCTACTTTCGTTAGCCAGACTATAAGAGAAATACAAACAAGTGCATTGGTTGTAAATTTGTTTATTACGTAAAAGTGGGTTTTGAGCTGCTTTAATTACTGTACGAGTTCGTTAACTATCAATCCCATTTATGTATGGGAATTCAGTCAAATTTATGTACCTATAAATATATATATTAAGTTTGAAGATTATCTCGCAGAGGTTCAGTGATGGCAATGAATGCATCAAAGAAGTGTACAAAAATATTTAAAATTTTAGTAAATTCTTCTTAGATAATTTATTTTGTAATTTGGCATTGGTCTAAAAATCCCTGAGGCGGTGTTTCTTGTTGGTTCTACTCTAAGCTAAAGCTTTCGAACCAACGGTAGAGTCACAGATAATATAAGGTAGAGTCATATTTGTAAGACAACCAGTGACACTCATTGATATATATCTCGACGTTCAATGAATGTACTATTATTACTGAACTTTATTAAATTAAATTGTTTGAATTTTATGTGTAAGGGTGGCGTGTATGTAGAGTAAATGTAGCATCGTAGGTAAAAACTAAATAAAATTATTGAATTCTTTAAAATTTATTGTTTGACGAATCAAGTGTTTTACATAACGATTTTAAAGGACACATTGATTACCTTTGGTACTATGATATTCGTTATTACATTATTAATTGCACATTATTATTTACCTAAGTACCGATATTCACATTTCGAGTAACAAACTAATGCAATGACTAAAATGGGTAACATTACGTCCTTCTAAATAATAAATTCATTGTAAAACGTATCCCTAACGCCAGTTAGTAATTAGTACTGTAATTTTGTGACTAGCTGAACTTATATATACATTACAGTTACCTTACAGAATGTTGTACTAAACTTGGTATTAAAATAACGGTAATCATACGTAGAAGATTATAAAACAAGCACTTTCCCTTACAAGCTTAGTCAACTAAATACACGGTAGAAATTAATATCACAGCAAACATATCTTTTAAAAATGCAATTGATAATATTTTCTAAATAAGTAAAAATAGAGAATTAATTCATAATATCAAATGTTAGCTATATGTAGAATAATAATTATAAAGTTGTTAAATAAAATTAATCAATATAAAAAATGCAAACACCGTATCCACACCATTTTGATACCTTTAAAAAAGAAATTCATTTGTTGATGACGTATCAAGATACAAAACACGTATAAGAAATAGGAAGATACATTATTTAATTAGTTACTGCAATAAAAGTGCACGATAATTTTATTTTATTTACAAAGACTAATACAGTTTTTCTATGAGTATGTTTAACATATTGCTACGTGTCGACGAATATATACAAATATGATTTTATAATGAAGAATACCACACGTTTGTGCCCCTAGAAATAGTAACAATTTATGAAATATATTTTCTTTTATTCGTATTTATATACATATTAAAAAATCTAAAATTTAACTTAAAATAAAATGAGAAATAGTTTATCTGGCAAGTATAATAAGGATACATGGTTATTTATGGAAATATGGAAAAATATTAATATACAAAAAAAGTTCGATAAACATGATAAATTCATTCACAATTATATATTTACTAAGCAATATCTATTTTATTTTATGTCAAACTAATAAAAAAATAATAATTATCCAAAATCTGTCTCTAGAAATAAAATACATTTAAAAAACTGAGATCGACTTCACACAAAACGAATAAAGCGTCTTTAGTAGATTCGTTTATTACTAATTCTAAAATGATACTTTAAATCAACAAAGGCGATACATAAGTTACTAACTAATAGACATGAAATAAGCACTATGGCATAGCTTATCTGTTTAAAGTATTTAAAGAGGTAATTAAACTTATTAGTGTTAGTGTTATAATTTGTTCGATTCATATGGATAAAATCGTCAGAAAATCTTTTTACATTGGAAAAATCTCAGGAGATTTATTCACTATCCCCGTTTGGAGTATTTATTTGTTCATTAATACAGTTATACATAGAGATAGGAGTTATAAATGATTCTGCGTCATTAGTTAGTTTTGTTAATACGAACTTAAAGCAAAACCAGTAATGGAATGTACACTTAAACGTTATTTTATTACTAGACAAGATAATATTGGACAAATTAATTCTGACTAATATTTGCATTATAATTAACTCTAACATACGTAACCTGCGTGTAAACAATCAGATTTTATAAAAGGACTATTAGACTATACAGAACCATTTACGTATTCTCGTAACCCTTAAAGTCTCCGGGCCAATTTTCTCTCCTGGCAACCCGATCAGAGCCGGTACACGCGAAGAAGTCGTCATTTTCAAACGGATCCGAGTCTCTTACGAATATGTTAACGGATTCCGACTTCTTAATGTCCTTGTGTGGTTGTGGAGGCTTCTCTCTCAGCGGCGCTAGGTCGTTCTCGTCCTCTTCAGCTATGGACACGGTTCGTGCCCGTGGCGTTGAGGCCGCCGTGAAGTCGTCTTCGAACATAGATCGGGGCGACACCTAGGAAAATAAGTAAGTTAGTTAGTTCATAATTTTAGTTTCCATTTTTTGAATATGGATAAATAAATGTAGTATACGAAGTTGATAAATATACAACTTTGATGTGTGTATACTTTCGAGTTTCTATTTATGTCTTGCGCCATTTAGAGTCTCAAAATCATTATAGAACGTATCATTTTAAACTTGTTTTAGTTCAAAAGAGGCATATTACCGAATCGGAATCGAACCGGAACCGCGTGCCTGCCGACGAATCCCCGTCTCTAGCCCGGACACTGCTCATTGACACTGGCGACACCGTGTCCTCTTGGTCAAATGCGAATCTGCAAAAAAAATGTCATATTAATCTCTACGAACCGTTTCTATATGGTTCCTATGCTACTTCCCATGCATGAATGTATGTATTTATGTGAATATATAACTGTTTTTGAGTGACGACCTCCGTGGCGCGATTGGTGGAGCCCTGAACGCATCGTGACGTCCCGGGTTCGATTTCAGGTGGAGGCAGAATTAAGAACTACGCTTTTCTTCTGCTTTCCAGTCTGGTCGTTACTTATATATGTATTTATTTATATATAATAAGTATATATTTCTTAAATATACGTTGACTAGTACCCTTAACATAAGTCTTAATTGTACTTACCAAGAGGCTTGTTCAATTGGTGTAATAATTAATATCAATAATAAATTATGACTTAAATAACAAATATCTCGTACCTAGTCCCTTCGAGACTAGTGTAGGGGCCGCGTCGCTTCCCCGAGGGGAGTGCGGGGGGAGGGTCCACGTACTCGTCATCGAAAGGAGACGCTCGCTCCCTCTCCCTCTCTCTCGTGCGCGGCCTGTCTTCCCGTCTCGCTCTCCTGCGCTCACTATCTCTGCGAACGGGATCAGCTGACGTCGTGGAGCGACGCGACGCCCAAGACAGCGTGGCGCCATATCTGTAAAGAGAATAAATAATTAAACATATTTAGATCAAATCAAATTGGAGATATTCTTCTCAAGAAGGGTGTACGTACTGTGAAAAACAGAAGAGCGTGTATGAGAAGGTTAATGGGTGTGAGTGAAGCAAGAGATTTGGCAGGATTGTTCCAAACGGTCGGAACGATTGATTGTATCCGCCTATCTCGTTAGGGAAGTAGAGACGAATATATGTAAGTATGTATATAGCGTCACTTTTTCATAAATAAATATTTATTAGTCGTTATGTGAAGGGATGACAAGTAGTGATACTTAATTACTTGCCTTCTCCAACATGTTTGCTTTTTTTAATTGGTATTTAACAAGGCAGGGAATGTAGACATGGAGGTGTGCAATTTAAGAACAAATATGCATTATTTAAAAATGGTATTATGCTATGCTAGACTAATCCTAGCTATTCCATACCAAGTTTGAACATGGAATGTTTGCTTACCTCCTGTCCGGTTCATCGGTGGGCCTCATATCAGCGCGTCTCCTTGAGTCACGATAACCTAGGGAGCCGTAATGCCGATCTGAAAATAATAGGTGGACTTTACTATGCGGCATACACAGAAATTTTAATTTCACAAAAATAGTCAGTATTAACTAAAGGTGATCTTTATTGATACTGATTATATTCAAGGAGTTAGTTTACTTTATGTATATGTATAAAAAATGTAGCGATTTTTTGGGTATTAGGTATAACCACTAAATATAAATTTTATTTTCTTTTTGTAATAAAAAGATGAAGAAAGTAATACAACTATATGACGTCAACTCTTTGAGATATCACGGTCTAATGTGAAGGTATGCAAATGGGAGTAATCCTGTTCCTTAACCAACAGTCACTGAATGTATGGAAGTTAGTCTTACCATCTCTTCGCCATCGATGCTCCGGCCACCGGTCCCTAGGCGAAGACATGCCGGAGCCACAGCCGTCACTGTAACTGGAATAGAGTACAAATATTACTTCACTTACTAGGACTAAGACATTACTTGTATTAGGCAATTGATATGACAAAAACTTTAAAAATCCGTCGATGTAGCCAACATTAATGAAGGTCTTTACCGTACAAGACTACACGCTACCCTATCAGTAATAATAAACTTTTATCTAGAATTCATATTTTAAATCAAGTTACCATGCATACATAATCATTTATAATTTTCTGTAGGTACGAAACAGCTGACTGAAACTGAAATTTTTGAATTACCTCGAATATAACGATAATGATGGGATAGCGATAAAATCTAACAACTTACTCTTCATCTTCATCCCAGGAACTCCTGCTATGCTTTCTATGTCTATCCCTGTCTCTCTCCCTGTAGTCTTTCGGTGATCTCTCTCTACTTCTCGAGTCCCTATAATCTCTTTCTCTGCCATAATCTCTTTCTTTACTTCTCCTCTCTTTTCTGTGGTCCTTGATGACGTCACGTCGGTCGCGACTGCTCCCTGAGTCTTTTCTATCTCTCTCTCGCGGGGGTTCTCTATCTCTATCCCGATCTCTGTCTCTTTCGCGCTCTCTTTTGTCACGTTTCATGTCTTTATCTCTACCACTGCCTGAGTCTATATATTCGCGGGATCCAGATGAATTGTGCCTGTAAGTAAAATAAAAATTATAAAACTTACGTAATACTTACTCTGATACTGATTTCTGTTAAGTAAATGCATTTATTTTTTCACAGGTAAGGCTTGAATGTCTACGATATGCTAAATTATGAGTAAAAGTCCCTAAATAAAAAAAAAAGTAGACCATAAAAAAAGACTAATTGTTACCAAATGTTTAGCACACAGCGCACTGTGTATGCTGTGTGTGTACTGAGCGATACGCCTATCTCCATTCAAAAGTTTTTCCCATTTAAATTAAAGATTAAAGCTTTTTTATGCCCAACATACCTCGATTCCCTGTGATGCGAAGGCGCCCTGTGGTGGCTGCGAACAGGCGGCGGAGGCTCCTCTTCCCACGGAGACACGTCACGAGACGACGACGATGTTTGTCCTGTTCATGCATGATTGTATTATTAATGGAGGTCATCACTACATAGTATAAAACAAAGTCGCTTTCTTTGACCCTATGTCCCTTTGTATGTTTAAATCTTTGAAACTAAGCAACGGATTTTGATGCGGTTTTTTTAATAGATATAGTGATTCAAGAGGAAGGTTTGTATGTATAATAACATCCATTAAATAGTGGAGTAGGCTAAATATTTTATACCCGTACGAAGCCGGAGCGGGTCGCTAGTTATAATCTATAGTGAAACAACGGCAGACCCAACCAATAAGCAAGCAAATAATTTTTCAGACAGTTTTGCATTTTTTTATGCATTTGAACATCGGATAGCAGCAGCATGTTGCATAATATTAATTGCAATAACCAATAAAATTTCATAAATCTTTATTTCTATAAAAAAGTCAAAAAAGGGTAAAGTAAAAAGTAAGCTATGGATTTAGTAGGTTAAAAGTTTTTTTGATTTTACAATAAAATATAAAAGTATTTTAACGTGCTGCTAAATAAAGAAATAAAATTTCACAGAACGAGCTAATAAATTGTATGCGACACTTACGGTGGCGGTGATGATGCGGTCGCCTCCGTGGGGCCGGTGCTGGCTCCGAGTCACTCGACCATGGCGAGGACCTGGTCGCCAAGACGGACCAACGGCCAGCCTCACGACGGTTGTTCGACGGCTTGTCTAAAAGG
>JAMBLF010001263.1:0-112371 GCA_030578115.1 Leucoptera coffeella
TACAGGGAATCGCGCGTGATGTGTATGCATGAATGTATAAGGGCTGCTTACCTCATTGAACTCGATAGCCTTTTCCAGCGCGTCAGCTCTCTCTTTCAAACCGTCTGTGCCTAACACTGCTCTCTGGTCAAATATGCGTTTTCGTTCTTCTTCAGCCATACTGAAAGATAATATTAACGTGAGGCGAACGAATGTTCTATGTCATGTGTGTATTAAAAGAGTTAAATAGGATGATAAGAAACGGGACTTATCGCGTATATTTTTAAATAATAAAGTTACCTTTATTAACCCGACGTTTCGGCTACGTTGCAGCAGCCATGGTCACGGGCAGGACTGACGACGCATATTTCTTCGCCTCCAACGCAGCGCCCTGTCAGATTCTTCTCCGACTACCCTCACTGCTTCGTTATTATTAAACACACGCGACCTACACACTACACTCACAGTATCTTGTGGCTTCACACGATCATGCTGAACCGAATGTCGATCTATCACGGTATTCCACGCCGAAGACAGTTTGTAACCTCCTTCACGATTGAATGTACTGTGCTTTTTTATTTCAATCGCCTCGCGTACAATTCTACTGTAGTATCGGCGTTCATTAGAGAGCACAGTGGGAGCGTTTGCTATTAATCATGAGTATAAATCGCGAATCTCTTAAAACTAGGATGATAAGAAGTTGTGAGTTAATTGGAAATATTGTTTCTACTACAATGGAAGGCTGCAAGACTATCTAATATCAGATCACCTTGCTTTTAATAATTTAACTTAACATTATTTTTGAGTCATTAAACACGTTACTTAAAATATAGTCACACACCTAATCAACTGTATGGTTTTATTTGAAGGCTGATTAGTTAATAAGCTACCATAGAGTCATCTAATAAGACGTGTTCCCTTTAGATAAAAAACAAAAAAAGGAGAAGAAGAACATACTACGAATGATTAATATTTGTACACATTAATAACGGTACTATAAAAAGGAAAGAAAATATAGTATACAATCAGTAGTTAAAAGTAAATAATTATTTTACCTTTCCTGCAAAGCTATGCTAGGCGTCCCCATGACAATGACACACTGGTCTGTGAAGTAAGTAAGTAGCAACTTCTCCCAGTATTTTTCGGATTCATTCAACAGTTCATTCAGAACGTACTGCGGGTTCATACGGGCTACAAACTGAATAAAAAAGAACATGTTTAATGCAAAATATCAAGTTAGACTTACGAATAATTCAGTTAAGGGAATGAAGTGAAAGTTGTAATTAAGCAATCTAGTTTTCCCTCAAGACATTAAGGACAATTAAAGTTAGATAGTACATAGTATCAATAGTTAGAGTTATATTATAGAGTCATCAAGGTCCAAGTAATGAATTTGGTTCTTACGGTAATGTCATCATTCTTCACGTTCATTATAATTTAAAAAAAAGACCAAAATGTTCCAGTGAACTTAAATAGTGGCTACCATATCGCTTATGAACATGCTCTGTACATTTCTAACCCAGCAATGAAATAACTTATATGATAACAGCAATAACCTAACAAAATTTGATCAAAATATTTGTATAGTAAGTACAACAAACAACTCACATCTTGTTCATTTTGCGAATACAGCAAGTCACCCAGCACCCTAAAAGCCACAGCATGGTGAGGATCGGACTCCAAACTCGATATAATCTCTCTCAGCTGCTTCTTAACCAATCTTTTCATTCGATCCATATCGAGTGGTTCTTCCATTGCACGGATCGCTTTTAAACACTTCTTGGCTTCAGTCCTGGCTAACTCCATTTTCTCTATAGGTACAGCGTTCAATTCAATCTTGATTAACGTTGACAAGTTCTCTGTTATGTTGTAGGATATCTGGGGAGTTAGTGTTTTACATGAGATATTATATACATTAATTCGTCTTTTAAACTCCTGTGAAGATAGACTTTGAGGCAGTTCTTAGAGTTGTGAAGGCTTTAATATGACACACTTATTTAATATTAATATAGCTTAGAGCCTAATAAACTCCAATCACCTTAATCTCAATCTTTCACGATATGTCATAAATAAATGCAGATATTTTACATTATACCTAAGCCCAGACAATAGCATTTTAAACAACATAATCTAAAGTTGCTCAATGAAGCGAAAGTAGTTGGTCAGGATTCACACATAAATAATCATAATCCGTGATCTCCGTTTATCTTTATGGAGAAACGGGCGCGTGGTGTGGTGTATGATATTCAAATATAAACTTTGTATGTTGGTTCATTATATGTTGTGTAAGTATGTTAAATCTAAAGTACCAAGACCTTTAGTAACATATACTCACATCACCGCTCAATGCGTCTGGCCTTTCCACTAGACACTTCTGCAGAGGCGCAGAAGCGGTGTCGCAGAGGTATCGCAGCAGTATGGCGATGCCAGTGAGGTCTTTCAGCCCATTCTCATCGCGGAGACAGGGGCCTCGCCAACCGAAGTAGATCTGGGGATATCAATAAAGAAGAGTTTAAAAGGGGACTTTATATAAAGAGTTATTAGTAAAATTTGTTTGATAATAGTATGTTCGGTTTGTTATAAAAGTAATCTAGTAAATGTAATGAATGTATAAGATTGGTCTAGGTCAATTTCAAATAATTAATTAAATTGTATATTTAATTACTTTTTACTCTGTTCTAATCAGAACCTCTTCAAATATTAAATCTACATATCGTCGTTGCGCCTGGAAAAAACCGATAAACATTTAAGAATTTTAAGAAAAGTGATCTTCTTTACTATGAAACCTTTATTGCTACGCCCGTCATGCCTGTGAAACCCATTTTGTAATATATCAAAAGAATACGAACATAGCTTTTTCCGCTATGTATCGTTCAAAATCGTTCAAATATCCGCGTCCTAAAATAGGTAAACAGTATTTTGTCTTGTATCAAAAGTTTTGTCTTTATCGGTTCTTCCAGGCGCAACGACTATATTTGGATGATCTTAGGTGAATCATATGGGTTGTAATGACATTAACGCCATATACCCCTAGTGATATTACTATGTTATAATCATAAGCAGCAAATTAGCAATCTATCTTAGTACTAAGAGAAGAACTTTCAGCAAGCATGGGACTTTCAGATTCATTGTTCAGATTAGAAAGTGATTATAAAGTCATAATATGCACAGTATTACCCATACAAGTATAGTACTAAAAAGTATTACCTGTCCACAGTCTTCGGTGTCAGCTGGCCATTGCACCACATATTCACCATACCTGGGTGGTGGAGGCATGTTCTGCCACGGCCTAGACCATGGTTCGGCAGGCTCGGTCTTTCTCTGGAATTATGATGTACGTTTTTATTAGGTATTAAGAATCACGATTTAAACTCAGTTTTGTCACAAAATAATGGACAGACATAAATTAACATTTGCAATTTTAAATCAAACAATAAGGAAATCTCAAAAAACATATTATTACAAAAATAAATGAAGTGGGGTGAATTGGCAATATAAGTAATTAAACAGTTTTACACTATACCTTTTCAAGGATATCATTTTCAACAGATTCCAGTGCTTTGAACACTTCTTGAGCGTCAATTTGCCCTGTCAACAGGACATGTAGATTCTCCGGACGGTAGAACTTCTTATGGAAATTTTTCACCTGTAATAAAATTATATTATAATTAATTAGGTATTCATAAAATTTAAGAAATCAATAAATAGTAAAATGTTACTTTTTTATACACTGCATGGAAAAAAAGGAGTTATAGAAAGGCAAGAATAATATTATATTATAAATTTATTTCTTCAATGAATGTCACCCTAACGAAACCATAATGCATAGGTATGTAAAAATTTTTTTCAATCTGAAAAAGTAGTGGTGTAATTTGACTTCTGTAACAATAGTAATACACTACGCGTTACGCTGGCAATAGTTAACTTGCATTTCTGTAATAACAAATTTGTTAAAGCTCACCTTGACATTATCGGTAGAATTTCTCAAATTCTCCAATATCCCACCTGTTTCACAGGCATAACCATTATTGGGATACATTGCTCTTAACAAGGCCAGCTCACATCTGAAATTATGTTTACTCTGTTAAATAGTTATGCATATTTATTTAAGCATATCTCGCCTGAGCATGTACCAATGGAATTGAAGTTTTATGAATTTCTATGTAAATTTTAATAATAAAAATACATATGCGAAATGCATACATACTATGATGGACATAGAATTGCTACCTCTGCATTTAAGGAGATGGAAACCTGAATAGCTGACTGATCCGCATTGGTTAATGATTATGAATGCATTTGTCTTTTTTTGACATATTATTTATTCTGTTGCAAGGGGATAGATACTTGGTAAGACAACAACTTTTAGTACAGCTTACATATTGTCTTGGTATTCATGTAAAATATTGTTAACAGCTTTGAATGAACTTTTGCAATTCTAGGAACAAAGCTAGTTAGTTAGCATTCTAATAAGACTCCTACACTAAAACAGAAAACAGTTAATATACCTGCTAGGGGCAGTATTTTCTCTACCCTGCATCTCACAGTACACAACACCTGCATCTTCACCCTCTCCATCGACATGGTGAACCTCGGTGAGGTATCCTTCATCCGTCAGTGTCGGGAACAGGATATGGTCCAGATAGATAGGGAGCAGCGTCAATATACCAGAGGAACCTGCTGTGTCAATAGTATAGCAGGTGTGGTCTGTATCTGTCCAGGCATTAGTACCATGTGCCATGCACCGGTTTGCCAGGAGATCAAGGATTCCCTTATAGGGGTAGCGTTGTGAGCCTAGGAATATAAGATGCTCCAGGGTGTGAGGTAGACCATCGTCATCTTCGGCTTCTGTGGCTGTAATGGAATAAAAGTGATTGTTTTAGGTATTTTTCTTGATTTATTTAAAGGTTGGGTTTAATAAGACATATAATAGTCAGATAGACGTTATATTAAAAAGGTGATGTTAGGAGTACCTATAACCGCCGAGTGTGTATGAGGAGATGTATGAGTGTCAATGAAGCGAAAGTGGTCTGTCAGGATTGGGACAAATGGGTATCCGTGATCTCTGCCTACCCCTCTACAGGGAATCAGGCGACATTTGTATCTATGTACATATGTAGGGTTTAAAAATGATTATTTATAGTCATAGGGAATAGGTAGAATTGTTAAGTGATTTGGTATGGTTACCAGTACAAATTTACATTTACAGGTACCCTGCAATTAAAAATAACATGAACATTTTCTATTTCTTAACAGCTATTGTGTGAGACATTTAATCTTTGTAGCCATTGTCACAACAGTATGAGTACAAAAGAACATAAATATAAAATGATCTCATGAGGATAATTATTACTGAGTCACTAATAATTATATTGGTTAGAATAAATATTTTTGGAATTTTGGTACATACCTAAACCAAAAAATCCATTTACTAGAGGACCTTCGACGTTAGCTATAACCACAGTGAGGCCGGTTTTTTGGGAAACATATTTCTTTATGGGTATAATATCTGACACCAAAGATTGAGCTACTAATTTAAAATGAGACATTTTGAATAGTATTCAGTCTTGAATAGAACGATTGGAACCACGGTAAATGCGTATAAGAATAAACAAAATAGAAATTATAAAATCCGATATATTAACGCATTATATACGATAATATGCCGAATAATGTACCGAACGCTGCCGAAACAAAAATCAACAATTTTATTTATTTGATAGCAACAGCTGGATACATTGATAGTGATGAGCATGACGAATATAATTATTACTACGAGTAGTACGAAAATCACAAGAAGAAGTATTTAGAATCTATTTCTATCTAATTTGATTTCTAGACTTAAACTTATATAAATTAGAGGATTAATAAAAAAAACACAATTTGTACTACAATTTTTACTATTTTGAAGTTCGCAACATGCTTTAGATGAATTTGGAATAATTTTATAAGCCTTAGGGAATATAAATATTTTCATATAATACATACACGTTTCACCCCTTTTTCTATAGAGGGATGGGCAAAGCTATAAGCAATATAGCTTTTCCACCGTGGACATGGTGATCAGTTACTTATGAGAGATTAAAGACAGGCAAATATCACTAATGAAAAGAGATAAAACGTTTTAGATTACAGGAAATAAAAAACTAACAAAATAATTATGTATAGTTTAGTTTATTGAGCTCCGTGGTTTCCGCAATTAGTCCCCACTGGGACCATTTTGCTTGATGTCACTGACTATTCCAGCCAGCCCAGCACCCGCCAGAAGCGCAGAAGACGCCTAGTGTCTTCACAGGCTTCCCGAAGCGACCCCGGTTACCCAAGAATTATAGCCCGTTCTTCAGCCACGGCCCCGCACTCCAGGACAACGTGGCCAATGGTTTCAGTGGAGTCAATGCAACCTCTGCACAGTGGGCTATCCGTGATTCCGAGCTTGAATAGGTGCCCTTTTAGTCTGCAATGGCCGGTGATATTTTCGGTCATCACACGCAGTTCTCTTCTTGTTAGTTGAAGTAATTTGTTCGTTAATTTGGGGGCCAACTCCGGAAAAACTTCCTTTGAATGGCTCGAGCCATCGTGTTCCATCCATCTCAAATTTTGTAGTTCCCTGGTCCAAGTTCTTATCCATGATCTGAACTTGCTAAAGGGTAGGGGCAACAAAGGCTCCGGAGCCACCAAGGTCGCCCCCGCGCCCCTACTTGCAAGCTCATTCGCTGCGTCGTTCCCAAGTGAACCACTATGTCCTCTAATCCACTGCAGTGTCACACTATTCATAATGGACACCCTGGTGAGCTGGAGATGACACTCGTGTATTAGCTTTGATGTTATTGTCGTACTGGACAGCGCCATCAAAACGGAAGCGCTGTCCGAGACCACCTTTATGTGGTATCCCTTGAGTCCACGTCGCAGAACGGCGAACGCCGCCTCAATAATTGCCACACATTCACATTGGAATATGGAGCTGTGGACCCCCAGAGACAGTGATATATTTATGTTGAGATCTATTGAGTATATACCCGCTCCAGTGCCATTATGGGTCTTGGAGCCATCCGTGTATATACGGACGTACTTGGTGTCCGCTCGATCTCCGTCTTCCTGCATGTTGATGCTGTAGTTTTTTTGCATTGCCCACACGGCAGGGATTCTGTCACACGATGCCCCCAACAGCGGTTCCCTTGCCAGGGCCCTTTTTAGTATCCTAGTGTGAGGACAGTCGCTGCGAGCCCAGTGGCCCGAGTTATCGATTCTAATTGCGGCCATAGTAGCCTCTTGCTGAATGTACAAATCCAAGGGCGCTAAGTCCACCAGGACCTCAAGGGCAGCCGATGGAGTTGTCCTCATGTATCCGGTTATTGCGGTCGTAGCGATTCTCTGGAATCTTTGAAGTTTCTGTACCACCGTAGACAATTCAGTTCTTTGCCACCAGACGACTGAACCATAAGCCACTACGGGCCGGATCAGCGTCGTGTACATCCACTTGGTAATTTCAGGTTTGAGGCCCCATGTTTTGCCTATAAGCCGTTTGCACTGGAAGAAGAGCTCGCAGGCCCTAGCGAGCTGCTTTTCCAGACGCTTGTTCCAGCGTAAGTTGTCATCAAGAATTATCTCCAAGTATTTCACCTCTGTTGCCAGGGACAGGCGCTCGCCGAACAGCCGTGGCAGCTTTAGTGGCGCCCTCTTCCTCCTCTTGGTGAACAACACAAGTTCGGTCTTTGACGGATTCACAGACAGTCCGTTATTTCTACACCAATCTCGACCGTCCTGAGCACCATACCCATCCTGTCGCACAATGTGCTCTCAACAGGCCCGCTGAGGAGAATGGCAACGTCAACAGCATAGCCCACGGTGAAGAATGATCTGTGATTCAGCTCCGTGATGAGCCCATCAGCCACCAGATTCCAGAGAAGTGGCGAATGCACACCTCCCTGAGGGCAGCCCTGCACAACCTGAGCACGCACAGCCCCGTCCACAGGCACGGTGACGGCCCTGCCCTTCAGCATGCCGTCCACCCAACCAGCGAGGGCGGGCTCAACGCCACGCCCCTCTAGGGTCCTTGCTATGCTCACAAAGCTCGTTCTGTCGAATGCTCTCTCAATGTCGATGAAGCATCCCAGCGTAAACTGTTTGTGGTGGAAGGCCTGCTCCACGCGTGCAATTACAGTGTGTAATGCTGAGTCCGTTGATTTGCCTTGACTGTACGCATGTTGATTTTTGTGTAGTGGTGCACTTATTAGTGTTGTGTTTCTTATGTGTTTGTCACATATCCTCTCCAGTGCCTTTAGAAGAAATGAGGTGAGACTTATCGGCCTGAAGGACTTTGCTTGTGAGTAGTCACTTTTACCTGGTTTCGGTATGAATATTATTTTGACTTCCCTCCATTGCCTTGGTGTGTAACGAAACGCCAGGCAGCCCGTGTAGATGGAGATGAGATGGCTACAAAGGTGGCTAGAGCACCAACGCATCAGTCCGGGAAAAACACCATCGAAGCCAGATGATTTAAATGGGTGGAAGCTGTCGATTACTGCAAGAACTGCTTCTGCGGTTATTATGGATTTGGCCGCGTCCCAGTCGTTCTCATTTGGTTAAAAACCCGGTGCATCGTCATTACTTCCCACGCTAGCACGAATGCTTCCTGGGAAGTGCACATCGAGCAAGAGAGAGTCTCTAAATAGGAATTAAATATGTATAGTCTGTACTGTAATGTAATGATCAGCAAATAATACATTATTAATAAAAATCAATATTTAGTGATGAAAGATATTTTCTGCTTTTCATCTTTCCCTATAATATTATAGGCTAAAATAATTAGATATTTATCCTCTCTTTCTATATATGTTGTATCAATTATTATTGTTCATATCTTTTAATGCACATCACTATTGTAAATGTCAGTTTCACACAATTTTCTCGGGTAGGAGCAATAATTTAGCCTAGTTCAAGAACAATGAAATATACATTAATTAAAGGTACTTAAAAAAAAGAGACAATAATTAAATTCTAAATGTTTTCTTTTTCAAACAACGTTTCTTTTGGGGTGGGTACTGAATACTTTTGAATAACAATACCCGCAGCCACGTTGATTTATAGTGCGTTGGCTCAGTATCTTTGAAGGATGAAGGACATACCATCAGCTCATGTAGGGTCTCATTACTGACTATATAGAGAATTGTGGGATGCGAATGGATATAAATTTGCAGTAACGTGATAGAAGGTCACTACAGCTTCTATATACCCCAGAAAGTTTACCGGACGTACATGACATGATATAGTACATGACTCAAATGAGTCAAACTTTATATCGATTCTTATCTTATAAATTAAAGTGAATTTAATTATGTATCGTCTTAATCTAAAATGCTGTTATGTTTTATTCCACAATAATGTAATTGAATACATAAACATATCCACGAAGGTTAAAGTCGAAAGTGGTAAGTACTTAAAGCAATACAATAAATCAATTTATTATCACATCTACGATAATTGGGCTGGGTATTGGGTTTGTAATAATATTTTCCTTATTTGATTTCTCACTGTGTTAATGTTGATAAATAGATAATGAACCTAGGTACGATTGAATATTTATAGTGCATATCTTCCACACATTATTTGTTACCGGACGTACCCACACGATAGGTATATGATTGTTGAAAAATCTGATGAAGTTTTCTAGAGTTTGGGTGGTAATTACGTCAAAAAAGAGACATTAACGTCTTTTTACGTCAGAGTCATCACATCACTCTTGTTGTTGTTTTGGAGTTTTGTTGTTGTTTGTGAAGAACACAGAGCATTTCTTTTCGATTTGTCGTCATAGACTACTACGTGATGTTTATTAAACTAACTAGCATATATTATAGTTTGGCTACTGATATTAAAGTTTGATAATAGTCAGGGGTCCCGTGCTACAATAATAATTAACTATAATTACAATAATTAACTGCCTTTCATTCCAATGGCGAAGAGGACAAGTCATTCCCGATACCCTAAGATGAATAGGATGAAAAGTATGAGAGACAAAAATCGTGTCGCCGATCTATTATATAAAACTCCGATAGTAATGCTTAAAGCAACCGAGACATACTACCGCTGGAAGGATTCGTCCACCCCGAAAGGGATTAAAAACCGAAAGAGAACACCTATACTTATATGAACACAGATTTTTTAAAGTAGGGAGAATCTATCTTCTTCTATGTCCTTAACGGCATAGGCAAAAACAATCTATGTATAGCCATTTGGAACGGTCCTGACCAATCTCTTTCTTTTCATAAAGCCTTTTGTGTTCTTCACACTGCTTACATCCGCCTTGAGAAACAAAATCACTCCAGCTGCATATACATTTACGATTCGAAGACACTTTCTGCAACCTCATTTGTTTTGAAGTGGTAATAATATAAGTCAATATAGACTTTTCGCATGAGATAGACTGTAGGCGACTCGGGTACTCTCACAGAACTTTCTAAATGACCGTGGGTACGTATATTGTGAAGGAACAGTATGAGATGATTTATGATAAAACAGTATAATGGAACGTTAAGATTGGAATAGAAAAATGAGAAAAACCGAACGGTTTCCCACGATTTTTAAGTTATAGTATACCTAATATAATATCTTTAGATTAATTCATGTAAAATATTGAACGTAAACAATCTAACTGAAATGTACTGTTTTATGTTCTTCTTGCGTTGTGCTCATCGAAATTAAGCATCAGTAAGCGTGTTTAATATCTCGATGGGTGTCTACCTATTACTGCTTTCAGTGATATAAAACATCATACCTATGATGAACGGAGCTGAATTGAGTGATACGTGAGCTTTGAGTAACCACAAGCATGGGAATTATTCAAGCTCGCACAAGCATACCCCGTAAGGTTTATTAGTACCTACTCATGTAGTTGGTGTATGGAAGGACTTTATAACCTCTGGTTTCACTGTTTAATGAATGTGATGCGAATGTTATTTTAAAGTAAGAACAACGTTAAACATTGCGAAAGATTAAAATATTTTTCTGTATTCTTTCTCATTTTGTAGGAGATTTATAAATATGTTTTGTATCGGTGATTGATGTGAATTAAACCGATTTATAGATAAGCACTCATATTATCCGGAAAAGTAGTGGCATGTTGGTCTACTTTGGCACGATAGATAATACTTTCTAGAAGCCAAGCCTTGTCAATGAACTTGATAACATACAAATATTTATTACATTACTATACTATCTGATTATAGTTAAAAAGTTATATCACTAATGTTATGTTATGGACATGAAATTATAAATTGGGCTTTTGAATACCAATCAAAAGTAAAGATAGCATCTAATTCAATAATATAGCTAGGTATTTTTAAATGATAAATAGGTATGATGATGCAGAAAAAGTTATCATAATTATAATTTATGGATGACTGTGTAATTATCCAAATCAGTTGATAAAATACCCCCACCCATAGTAATAATATGTGAATGGATGCAGATTTCACCATTCCGTACACGGACGTTCAACGTGCGCCACCGTTGGCTGTTTGACAGAAAGGTGAAGCGCGTGCGCTCGAATAAATAAAATCTGCCGCCAAAATTCGTAACGTTTTGATTATTTCAATATTGTGTCGAGTTCTTTGGAAAAATTGCAATATTGTGAACCTCTTGCAGCCTTGAAAGTTTTTTGATAATTTCTTCGGTGAGTGCATTTTGGATCATTATTCCTCATTTCATTTGTAGTAATAAAAGTTTTACATTAAATTATACTTTTAAACAGGGTTTATTATAATTTTGAAGCTATCATTCTTTTATGAAAGTAGTATATAATAACGTCATAGGTACATTTAATATTTATATAAATCTATTCTTTGCGAGATTAATTAAAATCATGAACTGATTAGATTATGTGCACTGGATGGCGTATATAGAATAGTCAATAAAAAGAAAATGAATTTCTTTTATCGGATATGAAATATAATACATACTTACCTACAATACGACTGTCATTTCTTCTGGAGTAATCAGAGTCTCGCTAAAACACAAAGATTATGCATACATCTTATGCAGATTATGTAACCTTTCTGAAAAATAATAAGTAAGTCCATCTAAAAAACTATGATTATTTTACAGACATTTATGTTCATAGATATTTTTTAGTATGTCTCATGTAAACTTTTATTTCTATATTCTTTAATAAAAATCTAGTGTATTATAGATTCGTGTAGTATTATAACGTATTCGTTTATATTATTTATTCAAATTAGATTTCGTTACACAATAAGTACGAGGTTACTCGGGCCAATATTTATTTGCATTTAATTTAACACATACTCATGTATTACTAATTAGTATATTATTACTTTATCCTTGTATTATTTGTTTTCATTATACTTGTATATTTTTTAATTATCTATACTTACAAATACGAGCTCTGTATATTTGGAGAGAAAAGAGTTCGATTTTAACACCAGACTAAAAGCATGATGTGCATTTAACTTTTAACGAGAACATAAAGCGAAATTTCAGTTTTCAATTCCTCTCCATAGCCACAAGGCCACAACACTACTAGTATTGTTATCTTATATCTGTGGCCACAAAGAACATCACCTTTAAAGTTAGGGGTCTCACTATCTGGATAAAAGTGGGTTTGATTTATTTATTTAATAACGAGATACATCAGATACCTTACAGCTAAGCAAAAATAAAGAATGAGGAATATTTCGAAAGGCAGTGGTTAAGATGTATATTTCTTGTTAATTTTAATTTACTTATGTTTGAAGGGTGGTATAGGTCTCAAGAATAGAACAAAAATGTAGTAAGCTATGTTAGGATTCTTAATGCCAATAAACCCATAGGTAGTCTAACTGTGGCATGCCCTGTATGTTCCAATGAAACTAAATACGAAAACAGCCATAATTTAAATGAACACAATTATGTAACAAGTTGATCATCACCAACTTACTTCTCTTAACCTCTCTTCCTTGAACTTGAAGTTCGATACAAGTAAACTTATGATAAAAAGTTAACTTACGATAATGCAGATACTTTTGTCTCGTCCATGGTACTACTTTTTCACCTTGGTTTCTTTAGAAACAAGGAAGCTTCATACTAATATTAAGTTTATAATACAACTTCTATCCTTGTTGCGTAAAGGGTTGAGATGTTTGTTTACATTTTCTGAAAAACCCCAAAAACGGCAATCATCATGCGTATTTTTCGAAATTGAGAGTTGATTGCCACTAATTGATTGATTTTGTTAATCGCCCTTCTCAAAACGTTTCATGATTAAATTTCGCATGATGTCAACAATGTGCTAATGAGATTCACGCTGTAATCACACATCCTTGTATGATTCTATCTGATCGTTAGTATTTGCGTACTCGACAAAAAACGATAAAAGTGTGTGTGTGTGGTAACACGCTTATGGTATTAAGAGATAACAATGAAATTTGGATTAATCGTTAAAAAAGAATTATGGCTGTTTGTTAATTCTGTTTATCAGAACCAACTGTTAGCAGGGTATTATTTTACAATCAATAAAAATCCGTCGGCGTTATCATTTGAAACATTTACCTAAGCTTAACTTAATAAATTAAGCATTGTTTTGAATAGCGAAACTAAACGGAACTTCACGGTTATAAACTACAGTAAACCCTTTTTCTATTAGACTTATTATTGAACTTAAGTAATGCAAAGCAATTTAGTACGTACATACATATATAGCATTACAAAGATACAAAATATATAGACCCAGTAATTGGCTAACGTGACGTGACAAGGAAACTAAAATTGTTAAGTTTAACAGATCACATTGATGAGACTGATATGAAATTTCATCCAAATGAAAATATTTGGAAACCACTTTCCTTGTTATAGCAAAGATAGTTATGAGTGTTAACTTACATTAATATTGTTATAATGTTTAATAAACAAAGACCGTACGAAATATCAGATATCGAAACGTAAAGATTGTGAAATTAACAAGATCATTTATTTAGACTTATTTCGGCGATATGTCTCACCAGGTACACATGTTCTTACACCCTTTCAGGTATTACCTAATTGAAGTTTGTATGCATAAATTGAGTAATATTTTCTTACTTTTTGCTGCTATGTTCATTAACGTCATTGGATAGAACGTCACATTAGTTTTTGCGACTTTGTACCGTTTTTTGTTATAAGTATTACGAGAAGTCGTTTAAAGACATAATACATAGACGACCTCCAAGGAAAATAATCTATGGTATATTATCTGTCACAGACCATAGTTATTGTTATTGTCGAGCGATCATTAAGCCTTCAGTGCATATATGGAATCAATGTCAAAGGTTTTAACTTGATGTACTCGTAAGTTTCAAGTACAGTGTTCCTTCCTTGGTAGGGAGAATTAGGTCATATCATTATATATTCGAAGAATCAATTCATTAGGATTAGGTTTCTTGATGGCATACTTACGTTTTACAATAACACACCTCCACATTATCACTTGATGATTATAGTCTAGACACCTTTCTTTTGCACTTTTCGTTTTATACGTCATTCATCTTATCACGCCCAGAATTTGTTTGTTTATAATTTAATTTGCATGATATTAACAGAGTTTAGATCTTGAGATAATTAATACAGGTTCGATAAAATGTTTATCTTTTGATCCAGGAATAGTTAATAATTCATAGTGATTGTATATCATTCCATGTTATTGTAAAAATGTTATAATATATCAATATGAGGGAATGAATGAAGAAATTATAAATGTTGTGGAATAAATAAATGAAGTATTTGTAAATATTATGATTACTCAAGCTGGTATATCGGTACGAAGATAAATATGTAAATTTCCCTTATCTCTGAATAACTGAAGTCTTGCCCGACCTTTAAAAATAATATACAATCTATAAAAAGGAAAGATCAGTCTTAACTGGGATAATTAACAGTCTTATGTTTACATCCGGTGTAAGGTATAATTTGGTTCACTTTACGCACCATATAATCTATTAAAGCTAAACTCTATCAGAACCTTGTACTAGCTTAGCCGTGACTATGCAAATCATTTATGAAATCAGAATGGACGACGACCGTCGTTACACATTAGTAAAACGAAGAAAATTTGAATTTTATTTTGAAATTGACATTGATAATGAAATTGAAAGATGGAAACGCAATCTTACTCCAATTTACATTAACACATGTTGAAACTTGACCGGTTTTCCTGTAGAGGGATAGGTAGACATTATGGATTCCTTTGTCCATTGATCCTAAAGAACCACTATCACGTAATTGAACATTTGTTAAATGTACAATGTATATCCAAAAGTTCAAATATTAATGCTGTATCTAATATTGTTTAAAATGAAAAGTCTACTCTGTTTAAAGATTAGGTTCAGATAAATCTAGATGTGTATTTGTTTGTTACTAATGTAAGGATATTGCGAAATATTTACCTGTTTGCCTGTTAGAACCTAAAGTATCTACAGTCATTACTCAGTCAAACTTCCGTTCCATAGCTCAAAAACTTGTTAAAACAACTTTTAGTATTTACTTATACAAGCTCAAGCACCAGTTATATTATTTTGCTAAGGTACATACAAGTTACATAGTATATAAACATGTATGTCCAACTTCTTCTTATATATTCCGTTTTATAATCTAGGGTACCACATGGGCTAGACAAAACCTATTATTTAGTATATAAATCCCATTATACGAGACTTCTTAAGAAATACTATTTGACTTCATTATCAAGTTATAATTTAGTAATATTTCATGCCTTTTATACAGACAGTTTAGAACGTAACTTTGAATTTGCCATAAATCTATTGAGCAATGCCACTGCTGCATCTCTCACAACCAAGCTGCTTACATACGAACAAACTTCTACAGAAAAAAACCAAAACTACCCAACGTTGGCACAATCCACGCATTCATCAACGTATGTATGAACGTTTGCTAAACAATAACCTGCATAGGCAGTGAAGGACAACGGCGCTTGCAAAACCACCAGCTAATTGCATTGACACGCAACGCAAGAAGATGATTACTACGTTGAAACAGTGTGGATTTAAAAGTGCTACTGGGTCTTTGACTTGAAGTCTTTCGTATGTTGTGATTATGCTTGGATCTAAGTTATTTTCTAGGTAGTGTAAGTAATAAATAAGTTAACGCATTAAATATTTAATTATATTATTTACTTAGACCTAAATCGTAGATATTATATGGTTTAAGATTACTCAAAAGCAATTGTCACAGTGGTCATGTTCGATCACCAATGTAAAACAACGTCTCTGACTATCCCAAAAGTTATGATGATGTTACATATTTTAATTTATGTATCAAAACATAAACATTTATTCTATAGCAAAATATTGCGCGTAAAATTTAATATCTTAAGATCTAAATGTTTTTTCTAGTTTTAATATTTTTAAAGCTTTTAATTAAAACATCTGTGGCTATATATATTATATGGAATTTTAATTTAATACTTAAGCAGTAATTTATTGCTTCATCACCATTACCTGATTTATTATCAGAAGCTGATTGATCAGGAATTTAATTGTATTATTCCTTAAATTCTTAAATTATAATGAATTTTAAAATCATTAATGCTTACCAAAATAAGCTACTCTAGGTGTAAATTCTCATATTTTTTTTTGGATAAAAGGAGGGTTTTCTACAGGAATTTATAGAGGCAAAGTGGAAGGTAGACTTGGGCATTGTAGGCCGTGTAGAACATATACGGATCAAATTGGAAACATTCTTCTTAAGGCGGGTGTACACCACGTGAAGAATAGAAGAGCATGTATGAAAAGGCCACTGGGTGCGAGTGAAGCAAGGGAGATTTATCAGGTTCGTTCTAGGTGGGGAACTATAGCCTCTGCTTATCCTCTTAGGGACATAGAGGCGTGAATGTATGTAAATTCTCATTTAGTATAATAATGCTAGCCCAAATGCAAAAAAAATGACAGCATCATACGGTTTGATTATGATGTGTATTATGTATTATATCACATTACATAAAAGTGTAAATGTAAAGTAAATCATATTAATATCGTTTTTTATTATTTTTTATCACATGGCACACGTGATTATTACTTGCATAAACCGGTTTCTAATTATGCAAATTATTCCATATTTTGTATTATTTTTTAAAATGATTTATCAAACTGGTATTCGTCTCACCTATTGTCTGTGGTAATGGTACAGACGTATTTGTATCATAAAGGTTGGACGAAAAGAACGAATAAGAACAATAGAGTACCCGCCACATACGGTGGCAGTAGCCAAACTTGGAACTAAATTTGACGTTTCCGCCATTGCGTGTTATTTTGTATGAAAGGTAAATTTAGTATTACCAGCGTTGTGTTTTTTGCCCACTCTTTGTAATTTTTATGTTTGTTAAAGGTGATTATAATAAATTGATTTCTGGAGTTTCTTGTTAGTTCTTCTCCAAGCTAGGGTCTCCGCTGAACTTCTTCTTCTCAATCGTTACGCTCGATCGTTACGCATGATAAGATCAGAGCGGTCGTGGTCTTCCTGACGTGGCATCTTGAGCAGCCGAAATGGTTGGTGAACTAACCTCGGTAAAAATATGTAAAGACAATGCTCAGTGCCATGTTTGAAATAGTTTTTTTACATACATACATACACATCACGCCTGATTCCCTGTAGAGGGGTAGGCAGAGATCACGGATCCCCATTTGTCCCGATCCTGACAGACCACTTTCGCTTCATTGACATTCATACATCCTCTAATACACTCTCGGCGGTTATAGGTACTCCTCGTAACCTTTTTTCAATATAGCGTCTATCTGACTGTTACATATATGTCTTATTAGGCCGGCCCCTACGTAACCGCCCTTCCACTTCACTCATATATATTCCTTTTGTCAATATATAGTTTTTTTAATTTGTACTTAGATCATAAAATAACTTTCAAAGAGAGCTTATGATAGGGCCTATTTTGAATAAAAATATTTTGACTTTTGACTTTGGTATATTAATTTGTTTTATTTGAGTTTATAGCTCTGCAACCAAAGATCGTTACAAATGAAACCTCAATATAATGTATCGAGCCGTATGGCACGGTGAGTGCTAGTTTTGGCGTGTTTACTGGCAACACTGGATTACGCGACTGTGGCGACGCCTCCAACTGCCACCTTATGTGGCGGGTACTCTACAAAAGAATAAGAACTGAATTAAAACTGAACTGAAGTTTTGACTTAAAGTTAGTAGACCACTTTCGAAAATACCTCTTTGCTAAATGATTTTTTGTTATTCAGTATCGTGTTACAAGAATAGGATTTTCAGTTCTTAGTGTTCGTTTAATAATTACGTTAATATGTACAGTAAGCAAAACATGTATCTAGGAATTGAACCAAAGAATTCAATTCATAGTCATCGTAAGAAGTATGAGAAAAAATTGATAGAAAGCACGGCAAGTACATAATTATACTTATTAAAATAATATTACGTTTAAAATAAGCTTCGTACAACTGATTCAATAGTGCACACTTTACTCTGAATCTGTGTGTCTAGGGTTCTAATCATTTAGCATTGGAAATGAAGTCTTTGAAAACATTGTGAGAAAACCTACCTCGGAATAGGTTTTAGTCAGATTGGGTGCTGACGATGGCACGGGTTCGAGATGACCATAGAATCACCTACTTCGTATTCTTCTCTGACTGTCCCACAAGGTATAAAGGCCGTAAAAGTGTTTATTTGTACAAAATAAAGTCAAAAGATTAGAAATTCATTAGCTGCATTCCGTTAACGAAACGATTTATGACCTACGAATTAAGTTATCTAAATTAATCGATAAATATTTACGAGTTTCTATTTATTATCAGAGTCATAAATATATCTTTTGTTATTAACATGCCATGGCTGATGTTGGTAAGTACTAAAGGTTGTTTATAACATGTGCTCATAGAATACATGATCAGTTTATATGTACCTTTCCTTTATGGTAGATTAGTTTCGCAAGTATCTAACTATTTAAAGGGATATAACATAAGGACTATATCGAATTTTCTACCAACGGCCCTTCGTAATACTGATATTACAAATTTCCAGGAATAATTTTGAGTTTAAAAAAGAATACTATGTTCTACTACCAAAAGTGTAAACGCTTATGATTGAGGACTAACTATACTAAATATAAAATCTTAAACTAAACGATTTAGGAAGTTTTTAATATCGTGAGTGAACATAGATTTATTTGTTAGCTTACAGACTATTTGCACTAACAATTATTGGCTTGACTGAGGGTCGTTTTAAAGTATGCCATATGAAGTCAGATTTTATCTGTACAATATAATGTTTATAAGTCACATATAGTCAGTGCCTATATACGGCGATACAGTTCACTACCTATCACGTTGGGGGCTGTCTATCTAGTGATACGCAGGCTTCGAATGACCCATACCTAACGTGCCTTTGAAATTTCGGAGATGGGCATTCAAGCCTCTGACTACCCCGCCATAATAAAAAAGAGTGTGTATACACAAGTCGTGAAGCGTATGTTTATGAAGTCACATATACTATAATTGAATATTTGACATTTATTAAATCTAAAATAGTTGGATTAACACCCGTATATATGAAGGTCCATAATTGGTATACATGTGACGAAATATTTATACGAGATGTTAAACTATTGGTTACAGTTTACTTAAGATCACGACTTAAATAGATATTCCTTCATGGAGTACGTTATTTTGCTCATAATAAGATAAATTTGTCGCTATTCTTTTAGTTTTGATATTGAAATTCTGCCCACCTTATCGTAAATACTTAAAAGTTTAAGTTTTTCCAAATTATCAATGAAAAACCATTTAATATGAAGCATTATACTGCACCTTTTAACTACAGATGTCGTTAGGAATCTATTAATTGTTATAGTTAAACTTTGCTTATGATCTTGGTTATTCCAATTAACCAGTACGCGTGACATTAGTAATGCGAGAAACGGTTAGGGGTTTCCATAGATCATATTTGTTTTACATTAATGTACATGATTCACAAAACAAATTACTTCTGTTTCTTGTAATACATATATATTTCTCTCAATATCTTTTCGTGATAAATTATATAAGAATAATAACGCTAGAATGATTCATTGAAGTAGTAAATGTACACAAGTTATAATATTCATCAGAAATTTCATCTCAAAATTATATAAAAATGCGTAAGTAGATACTGTCTTATTAAACAGATCAACTAAACCTGTCAACATTAAATAGTTTTAGACTAATACCTTCCGTCTTCTAATTTATGCTATAGGATTTGTAATATACCCAGCTGTAATTGGCATTCGTGGGAATCTAATTATTTCGGACACAACCACTCACTTGAGAAAGTGATAAGTATTTCTTTACTAAGAATATCCGGTTAGAAACACCTATCGTATGAATATGTACGTGTAATAAGTCTTTAGAAATAAATTACGTACGTACCAAAGATCCGCTAATTACTAATTCGTAATCATTTATCAAGAATCTTCGCAATCACGAGATAAGTTTGATCATGTTTTCGACACTATGAAATATATAATAATCTTATCAGAGCATTCAGTTTCATTATAATTGATAATGCTTATAATGCACGCGTTTTTGGCAGGTGATTATAAAATTTAAGATATTTTATACCGTGTACATATAATGGCGGGACTGTTGTGAATTTTTTATGTACCAAAACTACTGTTTGATAAAAGAATTGGTAAGCATAAGCATATCCTAGCATTTAAATTTAAGTTCTATGACTATCATTTTAATAATTACGTGCTTCGAATTTTCATGAATTATATAGAGCTCTAGTATTAAATTGTGTGACATATATTTAGATTAGTCCATCATTTATGCTAATGTAAAAACAAAATCCCGTACCTTGCTAGTCTGGTACGTAGATAGAGTCCTAAAAGACCAATGTAAATGGAATCTTTTGAGTAATGAGCCACCTCTCGCCAATGGTCCATTTTTATATCACAATCTGAAAATTCATGATCAAGGGATATTATAATCTCCAAGGCTCTGTCCACCCCGCAAGGGATTAAAGGTCGTGAATGTATGTATGAAAATAAAACACGGAATCCAGATAAGTGCCAAAGTTGAAGGACCTCAAAGACAAACCTCTAAGGGGCATTGTGTTGTAGTAGGTGCTATCAGAAATTTACGCTAACCCCAAGTTGTTGAATGCATACTAATGAAAGACGACTCATATTATAGGTATTAGACATCTTATTCGTCATTTGAGCGGACAATGCCTGTTGGGTTTCTCTCCAGGGTTAACTAACAATATAACAGAGAATGATTTAAGACATTGGTCTCTTTGTTACTTATGATCATTGATTGGATAAGCGGGAAAGTTATTGTATGAATTTATAGAAAAATTTTATAATAAATGAAATAAAATAACTATTATAACTTACGAAATAACTTAAAATTACGTATTATATCGATGCACATTAAATAGTTTACATGTTTAATTGCTCATTGAAATACAAAAAAACATTTAACAAATATTCACAGAACAATACACAGAACACAGAATTTACATAAAATATACAATAACATTGTTAAAGCTAACACGTTAATAAGTATATGTAGCACAATCATAAATAGCCAGTTATTATGTTTTTTAATAATATTTTTAATAAGGTATTGTCTATATACCTTACTTAATACTATATCATAAGTTAGTTCAACATTCTTATCAAATAGTTAAAATGTCTCTATTATTTTAGATTTGCTACATTGCAATGTTCACATAATATAAAGTACAATAGGTAGTGATAACGGTTTATCACATTTTTATTCATAGTAATAAATTCTAGATTATTGTGTCCTGTGTATCGGATTACCAATAGATATTAAATTTAAATCTTTCGATACAAGCTAAAATATGTCAATGAACCAAAACGATTGTCAGTAAAGTAGAATAACCTGATTTGGTTACATTTTCCTCAAAACTGCATTTCCTTTACAAATTCTAAGAACAAACAATATTGCGAAGGGTTTTCCTTAAATTTCGTCCGATATGTTTCCTGCATTTTAAGGTACGTTGCGGTTGGCTTGAACACTAAAACACGTTAGGGTTAAGGGATTCCCATAATACTTAACTTGAACTTGATTACACACAACAGGTATATGCAGGAACTTGTAAGATCATTGAACTTCCTTTCAACATACATACATTCAACTTATAATAATTTTATTTGTATGAAATGTATCATTATATTTTAGTTTTAATATTTACTTTCATGAATTTCTCTTCTTATTAATAAATAAATATTATATTTAAGCATATGAATATTAAATGACTTATCATATAATACTACGATAGTAAAGGTCACTACTACGGTATAACAGTAAATGCATATAGGCATAAAGTTATTACGAGAATTCAACATGCTTTAATGGTCAAAAAGGCAACATCATGAATTGCATGATCCGAAAAGGTTATAGCAATAAAATTCTCGTTTTTGAAAATT
Organism: Leucoptera coffeella; assembly: GCA_030578115.1. NCBI lineage: Eukaryota > Metazoa > Arthropoda > Insecta > Lepidoptera > Lyonetiidae > Leucoptera > Leucoptera coffeella. The sequence continues at coordinate 22,433 of JAMBLF010001263.1, forward strand.
CAAACAAGTTTTTTTAAGAAAGATAAAATCGTGTCATTTTTGGGAGCATTGGGCATGGGTGATTTCATCAAAAACTTGATTTATCGTGTAACAATGGACCTGATATCTTCTTACGCATTATCTATATAAAAAAGTGGTAAGCTAAGTTTTTGACATTAATTAGAATCCTTTCGGTGATCTTTTAGAAATATTTTATGCTATGTACAGGAACGACTATAAAGTAAATATGAGAAGTACGAGTGTTTTCCTTAGAATATAGTTGACTTAAGGTGCTCTTCAAATTATACAGTCTTAAGACAAACAGTTTCAAGTATTTAATTACAGTACACGATCAGTGTTAGTGAATAAATATTGAGCTCATTGGGTAAATACGAGGTAATTAGACGCATATAGTATTAAATAAGTAATTATTAACATTACTATGAGTATCATTCATGGTTCGGTCTCTTGAAATCGGATTTGTATAAGAAATAGTACAGAATATTTCTTACTTGTAATCGTTATACATTAACTAGATTGTTCAATTCAACAAATTCCAATCCTAGGATAAAAATATAAAAAAAAAAATAGTTTAGATAAACATATCAAATATTTCACTGTAAGAATTGTAATTTTTTAATTCGTTACGTCAAAATTTTAAGAATTATATTTGGTGTCGAAACAATATTATTTATTTATTAATATAATGATATTCAGTCATTATATCATACTTCTGGGGGTTTGAATTTTATATACCGACAAGTAAGACATTGACAAGAAGATCTGTAGAGATAAAACTCAACACGCAATTTAAACCAGCCAAAACACGTCAACAATATTTGAACTTAATTTTAATAATGTTCAATTTACATATATTACGGTATTTTCAATTAGGCACTATAGAAGTTGAGTTTTTCCTGGTTTGTAACGTACTCAAGCCCTTATGTTTCTTAACAATTAAAAAAAAATTACTCAAACATATGTACATACATATATATTGGGAAATGTCACGATCATTGAAGTATTTTCTATAGCAGGTATATTGGATTGCAGTTAGATGTTCTCGATTTATTTAAATATTGCTAAGGATACAGATTATTATAATAGAAAAAGATAACGTAAATTTCCTAATACTGCGATATAATCAACCATTCGAAAAAGATGCAACAAAGGGTTAGACAATGCAATTTTCACTTGAAAAAGACCTTTGGACGGATGTTAATACTAATTATTATGTATTTGCATTGCATACACAACAAAGCAAAATAGAAGGAATGAGTTTTCTTAACAATACAATAATAGGAGGTAGTAATAATTAGTAGTAGGATCTAATGAACAGTTTATTAGCTGCACGCATCTTATAGAAAAATCGTCACTGATCGTTTTCTTTGTCTCTCTTTTATAAAGGGGTAAAACATGCGTCAGGTTTATTTACTGTTTATATTTAATATTGGACAAATACACTTCATTAATACGAGAGTGTCTTATAAACGAAATCAAATACGAAATATGTATTTACTACTAATTATGAGATATCTAAATTCATACTCATTGATAGAATTAGAACTATGTATGCTGGTTGACATGTGTTGCTACGAGTAATTACTAACTCAGTTATTGTTTAAGATTGTTACAAAGTATGTAACAGTGCAAAATATTGAATAAGCTACGTAATGACCTTAGAAAGACCACATCCTATACTGTGTTTACATAAGCAAATGTTCCAGACTTCAAGACAAAAAACAAATGAAGATACATTGTTTGTGACAAACAATAAGAAACTAGTATTTACATACTTTGTAATACACTATGGTTCGAGAGGTGTCAGTCATAAATTAACTAGTTTGATTTATGATTCAGTAAGTATATGTTACATTAAACTGCAAAGCCCTATATTAAACAAATATTTATTAGGTTTAATAAATGTACTCTAATGTGATATCCGTAAATGCACAGATAATATAATACTATACAGGTATGTGATTAAAATCAGATAATGTAAAAATAAAGGAGCTGTACTTTGGTAATATTCCTTTAGTGAAAGAGGACAATAAATGCTACATTACTCAAGGTCGTGTTGGGCTGGACTTTTTTGTATTCAACCGTCAACGTATGAGGAAAAGAATAATTAATAAGCGTTGTCGTATATTTTACACTCATACATCAATATCTTTCATAAATCGACTGAGTCTTTCCGAGTGAATTTTTCAGGTAAAAATACGCAGAATGAACTAGTTATAACCAATCTTTTTTACAACTATCTAATATTTCTTATTTTCAATTATTTATTAAATTTGTATTTTCAATATTGTTGGATTATTTACCACATAACAATAACTTTGTGTACGTGACTTGTAAGATGTTGACTACTGACATATTTATGCCTTCATTGACTCTTATTTCACCAGAACAGCCTACAAAATCGTATCGGCAAAAAATCGTTTACTCCGTTACTAGTTAGCAACAAAAACCAATCACGTCAGTTTAGAAATCCGTGATTTTTGATTGCCCAGAGAAATTGCACATCATTACAATGAAAGTGTTTCTCGATTTTACTTTCGAATGCTTACCGTAATGTCATGTACCCGGTTACGTATTAGCATGAGTGCGCTGAGGTGCAAAGGCTGATGGGAGGTCGTTGACTCAACGAAGAGCCAAACCGCAAGATGTTACACAGCCGATTCGTAGAAGTCTGTACTAGAACGTGAAAAGAATTGACAACTTAGTGATTAATGTAGGATTTAAAGGTTCACTTACATCTGCACTTTACATTTACGTGATTTGGTTCGAATGACCAAAGCCCGTTGAAATATTGAGAGGTTATTCTTCTCGACGCGGTTGTAAGTAGTGCGAAGATCAGAATAGCATGTATGAGAGGGTTATTGGGTGTGAGTGAAGTAAGAGAGATTAGTCTGGATCGGTCCAGGTGGCGATCGATACATTTTATTCCGTTGGGGACGTAGTGGTGCGATTATATGTATAAAACCACAGGCTATATAGTCCAAAATATATCGTATTAATGACGCAGGTTGATATTGAAAACTGAATGTTTAATGAAAATGACAAGGAAATAATGAAAGGTTAACGAAAACAACAGACACCCATACGACATATTATACATATCGATCAGAAAGATCGATGATTATATGCTTTATACATATATCTGATTACCGAGAGTTAAATATTTTCAATGACCTTTACAATTATAATTATGTTTTACGTACTGATATGTCATAATAACTTTTTGTATCGTTTTCCTACCTTTTGTACAATATCGTTCTGTCATCGTGAATGTTATTTGATCTCTCACGCAGTGATATTTAACAACATTCGTTTAGTCATTACATCTTTTACGAGTAATGCTTTATTCTTCTTTATACAACGATTAATTCCCCTTTCTTAGTTCTCGTTACGAAACTTGAAAGTTTAAATAGCTTATGATTCTTCTTTGGTGTTGGTCATAAATATGTACATACACATCACGTCCGTTTCCATGTAGAAGGGTAGGCAGCTATCACGGATCCCTATCAGTCGCGATCCTGACAACCACTTTCGCTTTATTGCTAATCATACACCTCCTCATACACTAGTCGGTTATAGGTACTTCTAGGTATGTTGTTCATTTTAGAAAAAGAACCTTATTGCATATCTTTATAATTTTAAAATGCTTTTGAAGTTTATAAAATATATTTATTATACGTATAAATCTTCTAAAAAGCAAGCTAATAAATAATATAATCTGCTTTTTCGGGTTCATTAACGACTGTAACTAAACTAGCTTGGTAACAATATTACTTCAGTAGCAAGATCATTAATAGGCCTAATTATTTCTAAGTAGCGTAATTATTCCTCTTTATAACCTAAGCTTTATTTTTGTTGCAGCTTGGAGAAATGCAGTTGTATTGAGTGAGTGAGAGTAAGGAAAGCAGTCATAATGCCAACGTTAGAAATTACTGTAGACGATAATATGAATAAGACGGAAAATAACAATCGTGTCGAGGTAAGTTTTAGCGTGCTGTAAGGCGCATATGTTTTAGATGTAAAAATACATAAAATTTATCGAGCATTGACAATAGTATAAAAGAAACACATGATAGAAAGATAAAGAATAGTTACAATAGAATGTAAAGTGGTCACATAGATTGACTCATTTAAATGTATTGTGTATGTTTTACCTTACAAAAGGAGACAGAAACTCATAATTAAACCCTTCAAATTTATTAAACTCCATTAATCAACTAAACTTGTACTTGTAACTTACCCTCTCCTACCCCGTTTAGCCCGGGAAAAACTTGAAGATAAGCATAATATTACCTCGATCACACTTAGCAAATATCACAGGGTACTAGCCCATCGTTTAATATAATTTACGCTTTACAGAAAGCGCAATTCGACATTGAAACCGGAGTGAAACCAGCCAAGAAAGAGCCCAGTAACATACCATGGACTCGCATCACAATAATCCTTTTGGCAGTGGTCGTGCTAGTAGCTGCATGCGGGGTGACTTGGTACTTCCAGGATTGGCAGACCAGTCTCCAAGTGTTCGCTATCTTGGTCGTGGTTTACGTCATTGGGTTCCACTGGAGATGGATTTATGTAGCCTTGAGGACTGCTCCGAGAGATTTCAAGTAAGCACTTTTGTTTGTATAGAAATCTTGTTGTGTTATGCTTGTTACGTATGGTGTGAGATTCTTACTATGAGTTAATAATTTTGTATCAAATGGTTTAGTTAGAAGTTTACAATATCGACGCGGAGTTTACTAACATTATCGACGCGGTGTTCTCTAACCAATTTCTGACATAAAGAACTATAAAAATTCTCTGGATGACATTTAAAAATGCCTTAAAGATCTACAAGTATTATACAATGTTGCACTAGAGTACCCGCCACATAAGGTGGCAGTAGCCAAACTTGGAACTAAATTTGACGTTTCCGCCATTGCGTGTTATTTTGTATGAAAGGTAAATTTTGTATTACCAGCGTTGTGTTTTTTGCCCACTCTTTGTAATTTTTATGTTTGTTAAGGGTGATTATAATAAATTGATTTCTGGAGTTTCTTGTTAGTTCTTCTCCAAGGGTCTCCGCTGAACTTCTTCTTCTCAATCGTTACGCTCTTATCAGAGCGGTCGTGGTCTTCATGACGTGGCATCTTGAGCAGCCGAAATGGTTGGTGAACTAACCTCGGTAAAAATATGTAAAGACAATGCTCAGTGCCATGTTTGAAATAGTTTTTTTACATACATACATACACATCACGCCTGATTCCCTGTAGAGGGGTAGGCAGAGATCACGGATCCCCATTTGTCCCGATCCTGACAGACCACTTTCGCTTCATTGACATTCATACATTCTCTAATACACTCTCGGCGGTTATAGGTACTCCTAACGTCACCTTTTTTCAATATAGCGTATATCTGACTGTTACATATATGTCTTATTAGGCCGGCCCCTACGTAACCGCCCTTCCACTTCACATATATATTCCTTTTGTCAATATATAGTTTTTTTAATTTGTACTTAGATCATAAAATAACTTTCAAAGAGAGCTTATGATAGGGCCTATTTTGAATAAAAATATTTTGACTTTTGACTTTGGTATATTAATTTGTTTTATTTGAGTTTATAGCTCTGCAACCAAAGATCGTTACAAATGAAACCTCAATATAATGTATCGAGCCGTATGGCACAGTGAGTGCTAGTTTTGGCGTGTTTACTGGCAACACTGGATTACGCGACTGTGGCGACGCCTCCAACTGCCACCTTATGTGGCGGGTACTCTAATCTGTTTTATACAATCTGTCAGTTACAAATGTTTTATACAATCTGTCAGTTACAAAACCTAGTTCATAATATCATCTTCCTTTCAGGGCAATATTTGCATACTTCAGAATTCTGAAGTTGAACAAGAAATTCACGAAGAGCGACTGGGCGATGCCGGAGATCTTCCATGCCATGGTCAAGAAGCATCCCAACAAAGCCTGCTTCCTCTTCCAGGATGAATCGTGGTCTTTCAAAGAGGTATGAATAAATAAAAATAAACAATGTTTATTGTCATCTACATGTGTTTACGTATATTGTATTGTCTATTGTTTTTCATCTTGATTCCGTGTTTACATTGTGTGTCTGTTACTCAGATGAAAACATTAAATACAGTAAACAAAGACCGTGCTTTTGTAAAATATACAACGTTTAATTTTCTTCAGAGAGACTTCATAAGCAAAATAATAACAGGCAAAAGAGAGTGTCAATTTTCTATGCCCACTTTCTTCGATACTGTCATAAAATGCTTTAGAATTTAACATAGCTTTAACTGCTGATTTTAAGTTCCAAGTTAATATACCCTTCAATGAACCATAGACGAGAACTAATTCTATTACATACACATTCACGAATTCTTTCTTCAACAATCCGGTTCTTTTGTACATAAACCTTAGTTGACACATGAATCGTTTTCACACATTCAATACAGCAATCGTACTGACAAAGATACTTAGTAAAAGTCAGTGCTTGTTGCACAACGGTCTCAACAAACGAGAAACACGAAAGTGTGTCGATGAAAGGTTGAGTAGGTCAAGTGCTTAAACTTCTCTTTTCGATAGACGACTCGGTGGTAGGGACTTGAACTCGAATTTTTTGAAATTATTTTGGAATGTAAAGGTTCTGGGTACAACATCATGTCCGAAACTAATTGTAAAAAATGCATAAACAATGTCATGATAACTTTGTACTAGTTGTCAGTGCCTTAATTTACACAACATTCGTAGGTTACATTACATTTTGTATAGACGTTAGATGATTTCAATGTGGCTTCATTGTATTTTTTGATGATGACTATGCTATGGTTAATATACGAATAATATGTTTATAAGATAATATCTATTCTGATTTCAGAAGTTGAACTAATACTCGTAATTACATTATAATTATTTTATTTTTACAACACATAAAGGCTAAATGTTTCGTATATAGTGTATATCGTCTCGTTATAACAATCGCATCGAACATTGAACTATTGCATTATTTTCAATATACAGCTGGACAACTTAATTAAATAAAAAAATATTTATCCTTCTCAGGTAGAAGACTTCAGTCTTCGTGTTTCAGCCGTCCTAAAAGCCCAAGGAATCAAGCCTAAGCAAACTGTAGGTCTTATGATGAACAACTACCCAGAAATGCCAGCTACCTGGTTGGGAATCGCCCGTGTCGGTGCTGTGACACCATTGATAAACACCAACCAGACAGGAAACACCCTGCTGCATTCCGTTAATGTAGCGAAATGCGACGCCGTTATTTACGAAGATTGCTTTGACGAAGGTAAGTGTAGTTTTATAATTTATCACGATGTATTAAGGCTGTATCAGTATCTTTATTGCGTGAAGAACAGAACAACATGTCTGGGAAAGGTTATGGGTGTGAGTGAAGCAAGAGAGATTTGTCAGGATCTTTTTTTCCATCGAAAGATTAGGAGGTAGAGGCGTCAATATATGAATGTATGTAATAGCACTCAAAGCACTATCGATATCCAGTCGACAAACGTTTGTAGCCCTCAGTATGTATTACGCATGCGGGGCTTATATTAAAAGTTATAATTACCTAGCTATATTTTCTTATGTAAATGTTCCAACTCACAAATAGTTATGAATGAAGACCTGATTATATTATATTATGGCTGATTTTGAATATCTATGTACACATGGATACAGTGATCTCTATATTATTTTTGATGTAAAGCTACGTTAACATCTATTTATTTACCTTCACTTGTCCATATTTTACGTACATTTCTGATATTTGTGAACCTAATGTGTTCTTTCATTCACCGTGACTTTCGAGTGTGTACTTCTGCAGAGTACACATACTTTTTACCATATTTAGGATATGTTTATTTTCTTAATTCATGCTGAAAAATGTTTGACGCCAAAGGTTATTGCCATTGGTGATGTAATATATTAAAATAATATGACCTATGTTGTATACTTATGCAAACTAACTGCCGTTATTCCCGGCATGTCGTAGAAAGAGACTAAGGGACTAGTGGTCAAAGAGATATCTTAGCAAAGGATTAGCAATCTATCACCAATATTAATACCATTGCGATCTCAGGACTAATACTGAAAGTGAGCAAAGACATATTACTAGTATGAATATAAAGTACTGTCCTGTTAAAGGTTTATGTATGAAAGTATGTATGATAGTATTTAATAGATACATAGATATCGCGCGCGATTCCTTGTAAAGGGTTAGGTACAGAGCACTGCTCCCCATCTGTCCTGATCCTGACAAAACGCTTTCGCTTCATTAACACGCACACTCATATATACGATTAACATATCTTAAATTCTTTCTTACCAGCTTTCCAAGACATCAAAAAGGATTTGGATCCCTCAATTAAACTGTACAAATACACAAGAAGGCCTCTTAACACGAGCACGGATAAAGTCCAAGTAGCGGAGACTATAAATGACTTCACAGCAATGTTGGAAAACACTCCACCTGGTCAATGGTATCCCTCTGATTCAATGGGGTACCATGACAAGTTGCTGTACATTTATACCTCTGGAACCACGGGCCTGCCGAAAGCTGCTGTTATTTCTTCTTCTCGGTAAGTTAACGAGTAATAACTATGTATATACGTTAACGCTAATCTGACAGAGGTTATTAATAAAAGCGATATTGTGGTTATTAAGTTTCAAAGTAATTAAAATGCTGAATAGCTACCCTTCTCAGCATATTGAAGAACGTGGACAATCCTTTTGACGATGTAGTAGCAATTCATTAATTTTTAGATAATATCATAACATGTTGAGCTAGCAAACAGTCACTAAATTTCTATATCAATGCCTGCCCAGTTATGCTAAATATTGATAAAGGTAATAGTAAGTTTATCCTACATATATTAATCACTACATAGTATAAAACAAAGTCGCTTTCTCTGTCCCTTTGTATGCTTAAATCTTTGAAACTACGCAATGGATTTTGATGTGGTTTTTTTTAATAGATAGAGTGATTCAATAGGAAGGTTTATATGTATAATGACATCCATTAAATAGTGCAGTAGCCTATATATTTTATACCCGTGCGAAGCCGGAGCGGGTCGCTAGTACGTAACAAAACAAAGACTTTTTTTACTTGCCCTGTATACTTATTTTCATTCCTTTTCAGCATGATATTCATGGCATCAGGTATCCACTACTTGGGAGGTCTAAGCTCTAAAGACGTGGTCTATTGCCCCATGCCCTTATACCACTCTGCCGGAGGCTGCATCTCTGTCGGTCAGGCACTCGCTTTCGGTTGTTCTGTAGCTATAAGAATGAAGTTCTCTGCCTCCGCTTACTTCCCGGATTGTATCAAGTATAACGCTACGGTAAGTTAGAAGTTACTTAGAATTTGTGCGTAATAAATTTCTTCCGATATAACTATGTCACTTAAGATGGTATTCATGAAAGTATACTGGATGAAATTGTATTGGAAACTAATAGATATAGCAAATTGGAATATCTTATCATAATATCGCCTAGTATTAATTAGTATGAAGCCTTCAAAGTTCTGTGATAAAATATATATGTTTTCTCATGATAGAATAAATTTACGAAAACGTATACTTAGAATATTTATACATGCTTTATTTTACAAACTATTACTATTAATAATGATGATCTTCACTTAGATCAACTCTTACTGATATTAGACAACAACATTATTTAAACGTCTATACTATATTTCAGGTTGGGCACTACATCGGCGAGATGTGCAGGTACATTCTGTCTACTCCACCGGCACCTACCGACAAACAGCATAAAGTTCGCAAAGTGTACGGAAATGGCATGAGGCCAGCGGTAAGTTATAGGAAAGTTATAATATTATCGTAATATATCCCGTATCTGAATAAAAGTCAATGAAGAGTAACCCTAAATGACACCTATGTTACCTATATAAAACTTCTAGTAAGAGAGATTTGTCAGGATCGTTCCAGGTCGACATCGATAGTCTCTGTCTATCCCGTTGGGGACGTGGGGGCGTGAAAATGTGTATGTATGTAAAACCTTAGTCATAATTCATATATTATAAAAAGATCACAAAATAATTGATGTTTATAAATTCAAAATATACCATAAGTATATTTTTATATGTTATTTAATTGATGTTTATAAATTGAGAATTGGCTATAACCATGAATTTATGTTGTTTTCCAGATTTGGCCTGAGTTCGTAAAGCGTTTCAATATCAAACGAGTAGTCGAATTCTACGGAGCAACTGAGGGCAATGCTAACATTGGTAAGTATAAACATACACACACATACATAACACTCTTATCCTATCTGGAATAGACTAGAGTTTCGCGAATCCATCACAAAAATTGGGAAGTAAGTCACCAACAACCCAGTCAGTCTAACTATTGCTAATGCATATGTATTCCGATACCTTTATGTAATTTGTTATCTAATTTTATAAAAAAGGAAGCAGAAGATCTGTATTATGTATACATACATACATACACATCACGCCTGATTCCCTGTAGAGGGGTAGGCATAGTTCACGGATCCCCATTTGTCCCGATCCTAACAGACCACTTTCGCTTTTGTATTATTTATCTCCGATATAAACCAAATCCACAACTTTCAATCGCTATATCCTTTATCCTACTAATAAAAAATCGTTCATTCCAGTGAACATCAACGGCCACACCGGTGCAATTGGTTTCATCTCTCGCATCATTCCCTCCGTTTACCCCATCGCCATTTTGAAGGTGGACGAGAGCACGGGCGAACCGATCAGGAACTCTAAGGGACTGTGCCAGGTAACATCAATAATAATAATAATAATCTTTTATTCATTAAAACACATTTTACACATACACAAACAGGAAATAATAAAAAAAAATATACATGAAAGTTAAAAAATGTGCATGTCATTGCCCAGTGAAATGGTCCCAGCTCGGCATATATGCAATACTCAAATAGTTTCATTCATACAAACATAGGTTTAAGCTTTTATATTCTTAACGATATAGGCATTGGCTTTTTATTCAGTAATGTCGATGTTGTACCGGCAATGAAACTCAAATTTTAACATTGATTTAATAATGATTTTTATCTCTTAAAAATATGCTAAAGTGTATGCAACGTATGATCGACATTATATTAAATAATTCAACAGGTATAAACGTAGACCGTATCCAATACCTGCAGAACTAAGCGGTTTGAGTTGTAACAAGACTAACAACCTCTCAAAAAAATAATTTATAATTTGATTCGTATTTGGAATTGGTAAAATCGTAAAAAAAATGTTTCTTAAAAGTAGGTACAGACAACTTGCTAAAATCCCTTTCATTATTTCAGAATGCCAAGGCAAATGAGCCAGGAGTGTTCATTGGCAAGATCATGCCCAACAACCCGTCCAGAGCATTCTTAGGTTACGCCGACAAAGAAGCTTCGGAGAAGAAGATCGTTAGAGATGTCTTCACTAAGGGAGATTCTGCTTTCCTATCAGGTTAGTTACCTACTAATAGCCAAATGAGTAATGCTTAAGTCGGGATTTATGGGGTTGTTGAGTGCACTTATAAAATTCGATCCCACACTGGTATGGAATTTTATTGATCCAGCTGTTATTTAAGGTCATGTCTTAAGAGACACCTTATAGAAATTATATTCCCTTCATATTTATAGTAAAATTCTCGCATACTCGCATCAAGAGAATGTTATGTAGAGAATAGATCCTTACATTTCTTACCCTGTCCAGATCATAATCTAATTTAATCTATTCCAGGTGACATAATCGTCGCTGATGAATTAGGATACCTGTACTTCAAGGACCGTACTGGAGACACGTTCAGGTGGAGAGGCGAGAACGTCAGCACTACGGAGGTGGAAAGCATTGTGTCCAAAGTGGCAGACCAAAGAGACGCTGTGGTCTATGGAGTAGAAGTGAGTAAATGTTTAGATGTATGAACTATTTATCTTCATTTAAACTTCTGTTAAGGGTACTTCAACGTATATTACTTGAATATCTAATGAGCATAGATAAAACATATAGTATAGCATATATATAACGACCAGATAGCAGAAGACTTAGTTTTTAAAGATACATCAAGTGAGGATTATTCAGGCGTTAATTGCCACGGAGGTCGTAAACCATATGATTCAGTCTTTTCAAAATCTTGTTCACTTTTTAGCTTGATAATATTATATCTTCTAGTTTTTGACTCGTAGTCAATTGTAGTCGGGAGGTCAAGTATTTGATGGTAATCAATTGAATCAAAATGTTGCGTTTATAGCGATTTAGGACCAATCTGACTTAGAGTACAAGTATGTACAAATAGGCCTATTGCAAGTTTTTATTCAAATATGTCCTACGAATAGTGTCTTATAGAAAGCTGGTTTTGAAAATATAGCCACCAGTTTCATATATATTTTATATATATCTAAACGCACGCTATCTTCTTTCAGATCCCCAACATTGAAGGTAGAGCGGGTATGTGCGGAATCGTAGATTTGAACGGAGACTTAGATTTGGATCGAGTGGCCAAAGCGCTGACGAAAGACCTGCCGCCATATGCCAGACCCATGTTCATGAGAGTCATGACTAAACTGGATATGACTGGTTAGTATTATACCTATTTGTGTAAAGCTTTTTAACTTCTGTAGACCTTGGACCGATGGTGACGGATAAATGAGCATAGATTATTTTACGTGTTAAAAAATGACGATTTAAGTTTACCTATAGCCCTTTTCCTTAGGAATTTCTGTTTCTTTCTGGCCTTAATGTTTGGTAACTTAATCATACTTCATGCTGCCTTTACGTATTCCATAAAGAAAATTGTTGACGTTGAAACTTTTGCTGGTATTGTCGAAAAATTCTAGATATTTTCTTGATAGAGTTTTGAATCACGCAAAGAGTTATATAATAATTTTATTATATCCCCAGGTACATTCAAAATGAAGAAAGTAGACCTGCAAAAGGAAGGTTTCAACCCGAACACCATCAGCGACAAACTCTATTATCTGGACCTGAAAAAGGGTCAGTACATTCCATTGGGGCCTGAAGAGTATGAAAAGATAGTTTCGGGACAAATAAGGCTGTGATTAGTTAAGTAATGCTTGTGATAACTTACCTACTGTTTTTGTATGAAACAATGAGAAATTACATGGTTGTACTTAAATTATTTATTGATGCAACATGATATACTATGTGTATAGGTGTGAGACTTAGTTCAATAAATTGTACTCGTGCTTTAAATAATTCGAGGCATGTAGCGTAAAAATTGACAAATAGCTTTGTAACTTTATGTCAGTGGACGACAGAATGAAGCCCTTCAGCCATATTGAAAACCATCGATTCGAAACTAGCCTCAAATACAGAATAAATTATTTCTTTGAAAACCTTTTTTTATAGGAAGAATATTTTAGGAACAAATAAATAGCCAACAATCATAAGTTTTTAGCAGAAATATTGACGAGGTTAACGTTTTATTTGTAGACTCAAAAGAATTTGAAAGCTATTGTGATAAAGATCGTTAATATTGTTCGTTGACTGTCTACAACTTTTTTTATTTAAAACACGATAAATGACATCACATTGAAGCTAGAAAATTTATGTCTCTTATTGAGATAAATGAAAATTGGCTTAAACTTAGTAATTTATAGCAATTAGTTAGATAACTTAGTTAAATACAGGGCAAATTGGTGCTATCAGGGGAAAAGTATTTTTTTAAATTAAGTTGATTTATTTTTATTGTAAATAGATAATTATATAAAAATTAAGTGAAAACTATACCTTGATCAAAAACTTTTTTTTATAACTTAATTGTTTCAAAAATATAACAAAAGTGACACAAATGTCTTGTTCATCATTAAGTTGCAAGTTTAAGCATTTTCTTCAGAATTAGGTTGTTTCCTTTATGAAATCCAATTAATTATTTGGAACTATTGATGACAGAAAAGGATGTCAATATTCTTATCTTTATATCTTTTTTTTCACTATGGCCAGTAAAACAAAGGATATTTTTAATTTACAATTTTCTTTGGAAAACTTCTGTGCTGAGGCTGACTTTTTATTTATAAAGGACAAGACGTTTGTAATGCAAAGAAAGAATGATAAAGTTTTTGTATTTTGATAACATTGTATTTGTTTATTTATACTGAATATAAAAGTTACTATTAAATGATACGTTTACGAAATTTCATTTTTTATTTCATATAACCTACATATTGTTTAATGATTATTACATCATACTGTCTCATTACTGTACTTTCCACATATACTTACTTAGTGACTGTTGGAGAAATAGTTATAATATTCACAGGATTGAACATGAACATTGCAGTGCTTTGTTTTAGCTTACGTAATTAAAGCCACGTGGACAGATCACTAACATACTAATAAATAATATATACGAAGTCGATCGCTGAGTAAAATGTAGCGGCTATAACTTGGCATTGGTACCGCACGCAATACAATTGTGGAAATGGAGAAAGACTGAAGGGCCAATCGTTGCAATACACACTCGCCCTTTGTCTCTTTAGTGCCCACGATACCTTTTTAATTTCTGGGCAATAATAGTCAACGCTAGAATTTTGTGCCATTACTTGTATATTAAATTGCTTGATAAGAGTCTGTTTGACTTGACTTAATTCCTGTTATCCCTAAGCAGGGATATAGGGTCAGAATTCTATTCTTCTATTGAGAACAAACTTATGCGACAGCTTCAAGATATTTCCACTTCAGGCCCACTAACTGCGCCTCTTTCGCAATCGACCAACGCCACGTAGTCCTCAGACGTCCTAACCTCCTTCTTCCTGCAGGTTGCGAGTACAAGGCCTGCGGTGCTGAAAGCAACTCAGGTCCATTTTCTTTTCCGGATTCTTTTCTTTCCGGACTCCAAAGATCGGTATTTGAAATAATACGGGGCCAGAAAAAATCAAGAATATAACATATTTAGCATTTAACATATTAAAATATTTGGAGCTGCTGGATCGAATCCTTTTGATGAACTAGTTTTGCGCCCATACATTATAGTCCTTTTCAGGAATATCCTTGAAGGACAATAGTCCATTTCAGGAATATCCTTGAAGGACGATGGTCCTTTTCAGGACTACGTATGAAGGCCAATAGTCCTTTTCAGGAATATCCTTGAAGGACGATAGTCCTATTCAGGAATATCCTTGAAGGAGGATAGTCCTTTTCAGGAATATCCTTGAAGGACAATAGTCCTTTTCAGAACTACGTTTGGAGGATGATAGTCCTTTTCAGGAGTATCTTTGAAGGACGATACTCCATTTCAGGACTACGTATGAAGGACAATAGTCCTTTTCAGGAATATTCTTGAAGGACGATAGTCCTTTTCAGGAGTATCTTTGAAGGATGATAGTCCTTTTTAGGAATATCCTTGAAGAACGGTAGTGCTTTTCAGGAAAATCCTTGAAGGACGATATAACCCCTTTTCAGGAATATCCTTGTAGGACGATAGTCCTTTTCAGGACTACGTATGAAAGACAATAGTCCTTTTCAGGAATATCCTTGAAGGACGAAAGTCATTTTGAGGAATATCCTTGAAGGACGATAGTTCTTTTCAGGAATATCCTTGAAGGACGATACTCCATTTCAGGACTACGTATGAAGGACGAGAGTCCTTTTCAGGGATATCCATGAAGGACGATAGTCCTTTTCAGGAAAATCCTTGAAGGACGATAGACCTTTTCAAGAATATCCTTGTAGGACGATGGTCCTTTTCAGGAATATCCTTGAAGGACGATAGTCCTTTTCAGGACTACGTATGAAGGACAATAGTCTTTTTCAGCAATATCCTTGAAAGACGATAGTCCTTTTGAGGAATATCCCTGAAGGACGATGGTCCTTTTCAGGTCTACGTATGAAGGACAATAGTCCTTTTCAGGAATATCCTTGAAAGACCATAGTCTTTTTCAGGAATATCCTTGAAGGACGATAGTCCTTTTCAGGACTACGTATGAAGGACAATAGTCTTTTTCAGCAATATCCTTGAAGAACGGTAGTCCTTTTCAGGAATATCCTTGAAAGACGATAGTCCTTTTGAGGAATATCCTTGAAGGACGAAAGTCCTTTTGAGGAATATCCTTGAAGGACGATAGTCCTTTTCAGGACTACATATGAAGGACAATAGTCCTTTTCAGGAATATCCATGAAGGACGATAGTCCTTTTCAGGAAAATCCTTGAAGGACGATGGTCCTTTTCAGGAATATCCTTGAAGGACGATAGTCCTTTTCAGGACTACATATGAAGAACAATAGTCCTTTTCAGGAATATCCTTGAAGAACGGTAGTCCTTTTCAGGAATATCCTTGAAAGACGATAGTCCTTTTGAGGAATATCCTTGAAGGACGAAAGTCCTTTTGAGGAATATCCTTGAAGGACGATAGTCCTTTTCAGGACTACATATGAAGGACAATAGTCCTTTTCAGGAATATCCATGAAGGACGATAGTCCTTTTCAAGATATCCTTGAAGGACGATATTCCTTTTCAGGATTATCTTTGAAGGATGATAGTCCATTTCAGGAATATCCTTGAAGGACGATAGTCCTTTTTAGGAATATCCTTGAAGGACGATAGTACATTTCAGGACTACGTTTGAAGGACGAGAGTCCTTTTCAGGAATATCCTTGAAGGACGATAGTTCTTTTCAGGACTACGGTTGAAGGATGGTAGTCCTTTTAAGACTGACTTGACATTAGACTAGAAGATCCTGAGCATGATGCATCAGGCAATAACATTGGACTTCCACACATTTAGGCTTTATTAAATGTGTATTAGTTGTACCAATAGGTATCTATATATATAGAAAATTTTATTAACATATGGTTAATGATTTTACCGACAAATCATAATCGTAGTTAACATGCAATGGACGCTTTATAAAAAAAAAGGTTTAGACTGGAAATGCTAGTAGCATTTTATTCCTTATGGCATCATGTTTTTGACCAAATATACCATTGACCTACATTCAAAAACGGAAATAAATGTCGTAGAAAACTACTTATTAATAAAAACAATACTTTAAATTCCTTATGAATGTGCTGAATTTTATAAGCGGTTATTACTGATCTCAGTTACTGATTCACATTCTCTTTGTTACGCATATCTGTAAGCAGCATTAAAGTCTGGAAGTTGACTGATTTGTGTGTCAAATTTGACAGTAAACAAATGAAAAATCAACATTTAGAATGGAAGGGAAAACTGGAGGAACAAGTTCTACCAACTTTCCATTTCCATTCCGACCGCAATTATTCGGTTAAAACTTTGTACCTGTTATTGTAAAAACACTGTGAATAATACATTTTATTCATTAGTTTAATGTATTAAACTATATTATTTGTTAATGAATTGTACCGTTAATTTCGTCATACGAGCTAGATAGCTAGTGCGTGTTTATTATTAATTCCTCAGCGCAAAGTTCTCCCAACCTTCAGCGTGTTTCGTCTCTCAGTTACCCGCTTTTCTTGGCGGAAGGTGGTCGTGATGGTTCTCCTTATTTTGGCTGCAGCGGGAGCTGCATTAGGCATTTTTATTCAACTAGGCTTTGGATGGGGCTTCTTAATTTCTCTTGCATGTTTAGTTGGATATCTGCTCATATTCCACACAAGATGGTGTTATGTGGCTCTTAAAACTGCCCCTAGAGATTTACGGTAAGTTTTGAATATATCTTAGGTAAAATGTATTTGAAAGAACAAAATTTAATAGCCAAATAGTGAGTTTCTAATTCTTATGCATTTTGATTTGAAGACACAATCTAAATTCCAGCATAATTTGTACCTTTACTCTATATGATCAATGACATGTTTTTGCTTTGTTAATTTTCTTAATGCTATGTTTTGATATTTACTGCCTGATACTCCGAGGTTAAGGTGCCAAAGCAATGATGCCAATGATTCATCTATTGTTTTGGGTATTAAATTGTTTTATAATTACAAGCTATTTGTAAATAACTGCCTGATCCTGAGTTAACTGGAATGAACTTAGAATGCTAACTAGCTATCTTTTACCTAGTAAAGTATAAAAGGGTCAATTGAATCTATTTTGCAATGGGTTAATCATCTTTTACCCATATTTTATGTTATTGCCATTGCAATGCCTAAATTTATTCTGAAATGTATTTAGGTGTACTGACAAAGTGTAATTCTGTAATTCAGTTTCAAATAACGGAATTCTACCTATTGTATTTAATAGGTGATAAATTTTAATGAAGCTAATTATGTATAAAGTTAGGTATGTCATGAGTCTCATTTGGTAATGACTTCTTCATTAAATGTAATTGTTTTTCGGCTGCATTGAATGAATCATTTGTTAAATGACTCAGTAAAACTTAAGAAGATTTATTATCCATAAGGATTATTGGAATAATTAATATTTTTTATATAATTTGATTCTGGGTAAAGGGAAATTTATATGATTTTTAAAGTTCTGTATGTCATTACTGACTGATGTTAACGCTGCAGTAGAACAAGAGACTATTGAGTGTCCAATATTGTCTATCACAAAAGTGATAAAAGAATATTTCTTTATTTTTTTGGCACGAATAAGAGAGATTTAAATTTCATGAATATTGATGTATTTTTGCTGGGTCACATTAATTTGAATATTTCAATGTCAAGTAATAGCTTTAGTAATATTGGTCTCTCTCTCTCTGTCAATAAATAATTAATGAACAAAAAAGAATAGGTATACACAATTAATCCATAGTTCCTAATAGGGAGAATAGAACATTAGGTTCTGATAAATAAAGACATATGCAGTTGTTATTCGAGTAGATTAAGTAACATAAAAATAATGGTGATAGTGGCTAACCTATCGCCCAATAGTTACCGTAGGAAACCCTTAGTGAGCATAATAAGTTAAAGATTACAATCTGTTACATTCATCCAAGCTTTTGACAACTATTCAGTGATTGTATTTACTTAATTCAATATTGAGAGAGTTGTCATAATAAGATACAAGTATTCAACTGAAACCGAGTTATAACTCAACATAAATATAAGTGCCTTAGTTAACAAGCGGAAGTTTCAAACGCTGTTATTACAATCCCTTATAACTTCTATATGTAAATAAATACTATGTTTATATAATATTATAATCCCAGATGAGCAAAAATTATAGTTACATGATTTATTTATTCAACCTTTTTTTCAGGGCGTTGTACTGCTACATCAAAATATTATGGCTCACAAGAAAGATGACGCACAACAACTATACAATAGCAGATATGTTTCACTATGTTGTCATGAGACATCCTAGCAAACCCTGCTTCTTGTACCAAGATGAAATTTGGACGTTTAAAGAGGTAAGTTTTAATATATTAAGATTTTTCTATATAAGAGTTTGATCTTATAGTGTCAAAACATGTTCATATAAAAAAAGAAAAAAAACAAAATATGTGATCCCTTGGTGGTTTAGAATCATGATAATAGATTTTTGTTATAGCTTGTTTGGTATTAAACCCATAATCCAATCTCTCAATAGTTAATTAGGTTATAAGGGCATAAGTCAGTCGGATAGATGCTATATTAAAAAAGGTGACGTTAGAAGTAACTCTAACCAACTTTTAACTGCCGAGTGTGTGACTGTCAATGAAGCGATAGTGGTTTGTCAGGATCAGGATAAATGATGATCTCTGCTGACCCCACTACAGGGAAACGGTGATGTGTATACATGTAGTATTAATGTTGTTGGAGGATTCCATCAATCTATTCTAATCCATCAATGTTTGAAGTGACTACAGTATTGAGTTTTCTTTTAAATGTGAACGAAACAAGTATTAAAGATTATGTCAACTGACAGATTTTTCCAATCTTGAGTGTAGGTATGGTATGTGATGTAAAGTTCAATGACAGATAAATGATTTTTTGACTTACCTTTCTGATAAATGTCAAGGGAAACAAAGAGTGGTTTGCAATGAGTTGCTTACCATAGAGTGCAAAACCTTCATTGAAAGTTTTACTGCTTTTACTTTACTATAGGTTTTATAGCATAGGCAAATTTGAATATGAAATACTTCTGAAATTGTGATATTTTAGTAGGCTGTTTCCTTCATTTTAAATCAACACCTGTATTTTTTTTCAAGAGGGCTTGAGAAAACACTCTTGTCCAGTTAGCCAAAGCCCAAATATATACAAAAACACTAATGTTATCAGATTTATTTTTTTTTTAAATTTTTTTAAATTTATTTTTTGTTACAAATATCATTCCGCGTGATATTTTTCCGTCTTCGAAGCTTTGACCTTCATATTCACAAGCTTTAAATACTCGTGTCGTTCAGAGGTATCTTTAAAAGAGATTTCTCTTTGTAATGTATGATCTTTCTTCTATAGCGCACTCTATTTACGAAACATTTATAATGGATACCGTTTAATTCCTCGTGATAATTATTAGCGGGCTAGTACATTACCAATAGATTGATAGCGAATCCATGATATAAAATGTTTTGCTGTAGTTTAACTAGTTCCTGACAGAAGCGTCGATATCCTCCCTTATTAGAATTTAAGAATTGTTTTGATACGGAAAGAACTCCGGCCTCGAAACTACGCTTAAAAATGACAAATGGCAATCTATTTAATCAATATAGAACTTTTTAAGCTATGTAAAACGTTGCCTGTAAAGAAATGTAATACGTTTTCACTTTCGAAGGCACTTGAGCTAGCGCTTTCTCTCTACTCATAAAAAGCTTTCTGCAGTGTGCCGATTTCGTACATTCACTGATTCGTCTTATAATTTCATTGAAACGATGAGTTCTTTTGTCGCTTAAAGAGACTTTCTAAGTCATATACTTAGAAGGGAGTAGCCAGAGTGTTTTACTAGAATTGGTGGAATCAAAGTATGATATTTGGAATTAAGATTTTAGGTGCAGATAAATCTGAAGGTATATGAATTACATACCGTATGCTCTCCTTTACCGTAAAGTTTCTGTATACGTTAACACAATGTATACTTTTATGATATTAGTTCAAAGTTGTAAACGGATACGTCATGGGAGATATTTACACTAAACAATCACTTATACCTCGGAAATATGCGCGTATTTTCTAAATAAACGATGTGAAATGATGTTGTCATGGAAAAAAAATCGATTTTTTATTTCTACAAAAGACAAAATTTGATTTGATCACAGGCATGCCCAAGCAGCATAATTTTCTTCGTATTTAAGAATAATAATAACTGAGAATGAAACAAGTTTAAGTGTTCATGTCTTACATATAAAATAATCTTGGCTGTAACTAGTAAAAGACAATGTGCTAGATTTTGCATAACTATTATTATTCTATTGTAAATTTTGTAGCACCAATCGACCTATGTAAACAGAATGTTATTTTAAATTTTTCTATTTATTTTATAAGTATTTAATTTAAATTTCTATTTCTTTTATGTCATCAAATTATCTATTTACGACAGTTTTATTCCAACGTATTTGTTTTTTTAATTTACACTTAAAGGTTACAAATGTTCAAAGGTTACTAACAATAGTTTTGGTATGACGTATTCTTGAGAATGAAATGGCATTACATGTTTAACTCATTGCCTTGACTGATAAAACCGCATTACTGGCTTTCGTCGTGTTTTTATGGTTTTTTACGTGATAACACTTAGATGAGGTCATTACATAATAGGCTATATATTATATTCAAACTCCTTCCCATTGGGATAGAATAACTTTATTAGTGGTGGAATTTTACTAAAAATAATGTATACAAATTAGTTTGTTTACTTGATGTATTAAAATACAATTAAATAATAATAATAATAAAGCATTTATTTACAGCCACAAAAACATACACAATACAAATATTTTACAAATCAAACTTACAAAGTAGGGGGTATAGCTTGTGCATGTTATTGTCGCAGCAAAAAGGTTCTAACTCAGCTCTAAATCTTCAATATTAATTTGATTAGCTATTGCCATAGTCTGCGAACAAGCACAAAGCTATCCTAACCTAACCTTATGTACGTCAATGAAAATAACACTTAAATTTCATCCATTTGTACATGTCACAGTCTGGATTCGAACCTAAGACCTCTAATAAGCTGTCAATGATCATAATTTTACTGTGAATTTAATTCTTCATTATTCTATATACATCGCATTATAGATAGAGCTTATGTTATAGTTGCCTATATCTTAACCAATTCCTTTTAATTTCAGGTAGAGGATTACAGTCTCCGAGTGTCCGCAGCTCTCAAAGCCCTCGGCGTAAAGAAGGATGCTAAAGTAGCCCTTCTAGTGAACAACTGCCCACAGTTGCCAGCCCTTTGGCTGGGCATATCTCGTATAGGAGCTATTACACCCCTGATCAATACGAACCAACGTGGCTCGGCACTCATACATTCCATCAATGTGGCCCACTGTGATTACGTTATCTATTCCGAAGAGTATCATTCAGGTGAGGTATATATTTAGTGTTAGTTTTTCGACAAATATTTTTTATTTTATTTGTTCCACTATAAAAAAACAAAAGACAAACGCGTCCACGAATATTAACCCTTGCGAGAATAGAAGTTCAGGTGTACATCTCCGCAATTGCGAAGGTAGTAATTCTATGACATCTCGAACCCATGTGTTGACCAGGTAGTTAATACTCGATGTGGCAGGTGGTAATCCATGTTGAAACTTACAAGCTCACTCACTCACCGTAGTATTCAACGCATTTCGTTAACGTATTTTTATTACGAAAATGTACATAGAAATTCATTAAACTTCATTTCCATTGGTACATGCTCAAGCGTTTATTTTATTTGTGTCTATAAATATTTGTCCTGAAATTATCCTTATACAATTTTGCAAATTACTTAGTATTACAGAGTAAATAATAACTAAAAGGTATGAATATTATAATATATAGGTGCATAGCTAGTGCATAGGTAATGTCTTTTTAATTTATGGACGTGACTTTTTTATTATATTGTATTTTATATTGAAACGTGTCATGAGATCATGATTTAAAATGTCTCTTCTTGAATATAGCGTTTTCCTTATAACTCAATGATTTTGTTAATATAAATCAATGCAGTGTTACTTAATTGATTTACACATATACGTATAATATACTAAGTGTGTTTCTAACACTTAAAGTTATTTATAATTGTACCGAGAACATGTCTCCCAGACTTTTACATCCCGAAAGGGAAAGAAACACGCTAGTGTATCTATCCATGATTAGGAATTTCAATACATTGATTGTATCGAGATTTATATAATGCGAATTAAAAAATTGTATTAAACGTAGTTTTTTATCTTATTCATGTTTATATAATTAAATAAAAAAAGATTTTTCTTTGAGATGTATAATCTGACGTTAACTATTAAACTATATTAGCAATATCCCTCGCATTCATAACCGAATGAATACGAAATTGTTACCTATTGATAAGGAATATAATTATCTATGTATCAGTAAATTGCATGATCAATGATCCTCAATATATCATAACCGGTTATCTTAAATGCAATGAGTAATTACCAGTATTACTTATGACTTGATATTTGTATGTTATATCTCAATGACTTATGTGAGATATGTGAATAGACGTTGATAGTAAATATAGACAACACAAACCGTGTTCACGACCATTAACCCTTGCAGAGCAGTCAGAGGTTCAGACGTCCATCTCCGCATTTACGAAGGTAGTAATTCTATGGCCACCTCGAGCCCACGTGTTGACCAGATAGTCAGTACTCAATGTGACAGGTGATAAGCCATGTTGCCATTTACAAGCACTAACTATTACCTGTTCGGGGAACAGTTAGGTTTCCTCACGATGTTTTCCCGCACCGTAGTATTTGACGCATTTCGTAAATGTATTTTTATTATTGATAGTATAAATATACGGAATACTAGCTTAAATTAGGGAATTGTATACGAATTTATTCATAGAGGTTATACTATACTTCTGATAAATTGTTCTGGTTGTAACTTTGCGTTAACAAATTAACACATCTGTCTTTATAAAAATTAATGTAAATATGTAAACAATGATCCGATTACCGCTGTTATCGATGATATAATGATGTGATTAATATTAATACTGTTGTACACACCAACAGAAATCACTTTTGTATTGAATTTGCAAAGGATCGTGGAATAAGTAATGGAGACTTACTCGTATTATATACGGTAAAGAAAAAATACTAAAATCAATTTAGAGTTATATTTATTGTATTACACAAACATGCAGTGTATGTACGAATGACCCAGACACAACACGAGACAGATACCTATCTCCGAACAACAAGTTTCTGTGTTATCTATCTATCTGTATTTTATGAATACATCGAACCCCAGTACTTTAGTTCATAGGCAATGGTCATAACCAACGCGCCTATAGAATAGTCAGTTGTCCGTGGTTTTTATAGATAATTTCGATATTACTCATGATATATGTTCATATTACCCTTGATATGGGAAATTCTGGAGTCTCGTATGGTTTAAAAATCAAGTTTAGCAAAAGAGGAATATCTATGGAATAACACCGACCAAGTTTTCCGTTGCTTTTTGTGTTGGTCTTAAAATAAAACGTGCTTTGCAACAACAAATAACTTCTCAAATTTATAGTAAAAAAAACTATAGGTTTCTTAAAAATAAAGTCACTTAAATAACTTTTTCGAACTAATTACCTCGCTAATATAAAATTTTGTCTTTGTTCCAACGTCGTTTGTACTTTGACCTCAGCGTATCTGTTGTTTACATTTTAAATTTAACGCTCAATGTCGCGTTTACTGGAAGACTATTTTAACCACAAAATGAAAATGTCATTATTAATTTGTCTTAAATCGCATTAAATTGTTAAAATAGTTACCAAAGCGCTTTCTAATATAACAATATCAGTTTTTAAGGCACATTATTAACAGACAGATAATGATAATTTATACAAGAAGCTTTATAGACGGATAAATCTTTAGTGTTTTAAAGATAATGCTGGAATTTCGTTTGTGATAGATTGGATTGTATCGCTAATTAATAATTTATCAATTAATTAGTGATTCTATCGATTGTCCCTTGCTACTGGTATTTGAATAGAATGTCAGCGAGGTTATTTAGGTATTTCTAAATCTCAATCATGTTTATGTTTAACAACAGGTGTCGTTAGGCTATTGGAAGTTTTAGTTCTGTCCACAACTTTCAGGGTTATAACCGTCATTATGTCTACATACTATTGATATTCTAATCTATAATGGGGACGGCTAATTTTAACAACAGACGCAGTCAGTTAGTATAGTACGTAATTATTATTTTAGAAAAGGTTAATTTACCTGACTTGTACATTCTTGGGAGAAACCAAGAGCCTACCGAAATAAATTGTTTATTATATGTGACAAAAATGAAATCGGAAATCCACTTGTACGTTTTATAGATTCTCAAAATAAATGTCGTTCTTAGTCCTTTTATTTTAATGTAAAATCCAGTTTAGGTTAATGGCTGAGGCAAATGAATTCATTTTTCTTATCGCTGTAGGATTTGTACGTTTGAAACATTGACCTGATATGGATGTATGCATTGACCTTATTGTATTGTGTGCATTTTAATTAGTTATTTAAATAAATACATAGATTTGAGGTTATTGATATCGCTAGTCATTCAAGTTTCCTTTATTATTGTTTTTGTCAAGATGAGTACGCAACAGAATGTTCCGGAGACTTTAATTACATTTATCCTGGAGCCTTAGTCAACTAATGCGTTTTAGTACAGACGAAGTTCAATATCAGATCAGTAATAGTGTTAAGTTGGTAGTGGATGACCAAAAGTGTCAAATTTCACAATTAAATTCGGCAAAAGTGACAAATAATGACGAAATTTATCACGTCTTAATCAACTAGCAACTTCATTATATTATTGATCTATGGAACTGTTAATTTGCAAAAAGCATTAGTCGACTAAGGCCCCTGTTCTGTACAAATACCTACTCTCTTAGTCGCCTCTTACGGCATGCTGGGAAGAGGAAAGTTAGCTGGTTCTATTCGACGTCAGTCAGTAGATGTCCTAGACCAGCTCAAGTCTTCTTAATACTAAAGTGTCCACATGACATTTGTATAGAGCCTACATGAAAAGTTCTTTTAGAAGTATCTACTTCTACCTACGTATACATTCACGTCCTTTAAACCCTTTCTTGCGGACAGAACCTTGGAGACATGAACAAATCTTCTTAGTCACTTAGTAGCAATTACTCGTATATTAGGGTTTTGTTAACATATGGAATATTTGTGACAGGTTGCTAGGCTATCTCCCAATAGATTCCATATACCCGTAGTCCATTAGTCGCCTCCTAAAATATGCCAGGAGGAACGACAGTTAGTTCTCTTCAACTTTCGTTTCTCCAGACTAGTATGGAACTTTTATTCTTGTATAGACTATTATTCATGTAATAAGTTAGGTAGAGATAAATCTTACGTTCCGAACTCGTTGTTTACTATTGATGAATCAATTCCTTATGTAATCAGATTCTGGTTTTAGGATTCGTTTGCTAAGCCGAACTTGTACGGATAAAGCCGAATCCGCGTTTCTAGCAATTACGTATGTATTTATGTAACCTTGACAGAGTATGTTGACTTATAAGCCGTGTAGCGAAAGTTAAGGTGAGGCGATTACAGTTTATGACTTGGTATAAGATAGCGAAGTTAATTACTAAAGTTATCGATGTACTAAGTAATTGCCTTATAAATACTACAAATTGTAGTTCAAATATCGAAATTATCGTGTTTGTAGCGTGCTATCAAACATACGTTTTAATCTTTTCATCTCTCGCCGCACAAATTAAGCGATTAATTTTTTTGCCAATAAATGACACTTTTTCAATAAACACTAAGTATCAATAAAAATGATGGGGTCCATTATTTAATTTTGATAAATGACGATAATAAATTTTTTGTGGCAGAATTGTCATGAAACTGTTTTATCATTTGAGATAAATAGTTTCGTTTTAACAGTGAACTATTAATCAGATATTTTATAAAGGTACAAAATATATATACATTTTAAATTTTTTTATTAGCTTGTCTGGTGTGTATCGTATTAAGTTAAACAATACTATTAAAGCAGTTGAACTAGTGACACATGTACATCGTTATTCCCTAAAATGAAGGAATCATTAAGTAGGAAACAGTTTAGGGTTTTTAATAAATAAATATCGATCTCCTATAATAATTAACTACTGTAACATCTTTTGATATTGCGAGCGGAAAGGCAATAAATTACAATCTTAATACGTCCCTAACTCCAACTCTCTCCAATAAATCACATATATTCTATAAAGTTAATATTTTCCATAGCACTGTAAGTGTTAATAATGACTTGGTCATTAATTGTTAAGTAACGATTCGATTAAGTATTCGCATAATTTATTTTGTTAGCAAAGTGTTCAAGGATAAATAGTGTTAGTTCTTTAACTCGAGGGACTTATGTATTTTATTATATTTGGCATGTCCATAGAAAATGGATTATTAGCAACAAAAGAGAAATAATTTAAATTTCAAATGAATTAAATATATATGAGAAATAATTAAATTTTATTACATTTTAATAAAAACACATTTACGAAATGCATCGAATTATACAGTGAAGGAAAACATCATGAGGAAACCTACCTGTTCCTCGAGCAGGTAATAGTTAGTGCTTGTAAATGGCGACATGGCTGTCCACCTGTCACATTGAGTACTGTCTATCTGGTCAACACGTGCGCTCGAGGTGTCCATAGAGTTACTACCTTCACAATTGCGGAGATGGAAACCTGAACCTCTGACTACTCCACAAGGGTTAATGGTCGTGAATGCGTTTGTTTGTTTTGTTTTGTTGTTGTGTATTTTCTGGCATATATTTTCTGAAATGTATAGCCGTCAGTATTGAAAAGAACGGCGATCCATACTCTACCTCTATACTGATAAGGGCGCGACATGTCTGTACAAATTATCCTGTAACTACCTGTCATTAACAGCAACCTTTATCCTTCAAGCCATCGAAGCAATATCAAGCCAACTGAACTCATCCGTGAAACTATTCAAGTTCACCCAGAGAAGACTGAAATCGGCTCCAACTGAACAGCGTTCCACCGGGGACCATGTTCAAGATTTCGCAGACATTCTCGACGCCACTGAGCCGGAAAAATGGCAGCTGTCGACAGCCGACGGGTTCCATGGGAAACTGCTGTATATTTATACTTCTGGAACGACTGGACTGCCCAAGGCGGCTGTTATTTCGAATTCCAGGTGAATGTATTTTGTAAAACTAGGTGTTACTAACGACAGTGTATGCTGAGTTTTTTAAAGCAAGCGGAAGTGTATATACTATGTTAAAAGTCAGTCGCATCCCGTGCTAGCTGAGAAATAAGTAAATTACTAACAAATCTGTGGAATATCGTAGAAAGGTAGCTTTGTTGTTTACTTGTGTTTGGGAGCTTTGTCTAGTAACTTGTCACTAATATTCCATATCAATTCCATAAAAAACCCCAATGATATGAGTAAATGTATGTTGGAAATCTTGATTCTCCTCCTTCAGAAACCGTTTGTATTCTGAAGTAACCAGCTACCAATAATAGCAAAACTGCACATGTCTATATACCAGCTGTTTTCCTTCCAGAATGGTGTTCATGGCATCAGGTATCCACTACTTGGGAGGTCTGAACGAAGAAGACGTGATCTACTGCCCTCTGCCCTTGTACCACACGGCCGGTGGCGTGATCAGCGTGGGCCAAGCCTTCATATTCGGCTGCACAGTGGTCATCAAGCAGAAGTTTTCGGCTTCACAATACTTCCCTGATTGTGCTAAATATAATGCGACGGTGAGTGTAGGGTTTGTATTGTTACTGGTACTGTGAGGCATGAGTGAGCAATGATGAAACATCAAATTGTCGAGGTTAGGAGAAACTATTTTTGACTTGGATGGTAATCCGTAGGGTTTTGTTTACTATGTATATTTTTCCCATGCAAGCTGGAATGCAAAGGAAAGCTGCCGTTCTTCCCGGCATGTCGTAGGAAGCGATTAAAAGACTAGAGGTCAATGGAATCTGCCGCGCGATGGTCTAGCAACCTGACATATGATATCAGAACTCCAACTTTTATACAAAGTTTTCTGATTTTCTATGTACAGTAAAGTTGTAAAGATACGTATGATGCCTATCGTAAAACATCATAAGGCAACTGTGCTTGTAAATGGTGACACCATCTGACACATAGAATAAATACCTGGTACCATGCTGGCCATAGAATAAATACCTCCGCAATTGCGGAGATGGAGACCTGAACCTTTGGCTACTCCGCAAGAGATAAGGACGTACGTCGTCGTCTGTTTTGTATTTTGTGCTGTATAGTCTGTGACGTCTTTTTTGTATTTTGTGTTGTTAAAGTATTTTCATTTATTTCCAGGCTGCCCATTACATAGGTGAAATGTGCAGATACGTGCTAGCCACGCCCCCTTCCCCTGCGGACACGAAACACCAAGTGAGAGTGGTTTACGGCAATGGATTGAGGCCTCAGGTTTGTATTACAATAATAGACAAAAAGTTTCATATGATAAAGTGTGTCCTGTGCTAATCTAGGACGTAAAAAGAATGCTAACTAGCTTCCGTTCTTGCCGGCATGTCGTAGGAGGCGACTAAGGGGCTAGGGGCAAATAGAATCTATTAGGCGACGGGCTAGCAACCTGTCACAAATTTTCCATTATGAGATCGCAACCCCAATATTCAGGCTAGATAGAGACCTAGGGGATATTATATCTCCGAGGTTCTATCTGCCCCGAAAGGGATTAAAGGACGTGAATGTATGTATGTATAAAGTGTGTGTATTTCGTAATAGTAGATTAAAGACAGTTATGGATAGTAACAAGCTGCATGTAAGTAATACCAATAATAGTAACAAGATGTATTAACAACAAGTAGATTATAATATTGAAGCAGAAGAATTTTATTTGGCGATATGTGGATAAAGATCAGGCGAAAATTATATGCTAGGCTTGAGAAGAATTATAATCCGTATTCTTTACACATTACTCTAATGACAAGAGTGACGCGTGTACATACATACATATATTCACGTGACTACGTTAATGTCTCCTTGAACAATCATAACATATCTCCTTCGTTTCACTCACACCCATTAACCTTCTCATACATGCTCTTCGATTCATCAGCGTGAAGAATGTGTATGTGATGAACCATTTTGAGTATGTGACATTATTTAGTTGATATATAAATTTTATTCCAGATTTGGGCTGACTTTGTGAAAAGGTTCAATATAAAACACGTTGCTGAGTTCTACGGAGCTACCGAGGGAAATGCTAATATCGGTAAGAGAATTATAATAATGTTCAATATTTATTTTATTAGTATTTATCGTGACTATGTTGTAAACTATGGTTGAAGAGAACAACCTGCTTTGATTACATTTGAATTCCTTTATAAACCACCTTCAGGTTACCACCAATACAACCACCGCAATTTTAACTTTGATAATGTATTATCGTTTTTTAAGAAAATGGGACTTATCACGTATATTTTTTAAACAAAGAATTACCTTTGCTACCCGACGTTTCGGCCATGTTGCAATGGCCATGGTCAGGGATGAACATGGTCTGGTTTGTTTATAAAATATCCGTGATAACCCCCGTTTTCTTGTAAAATTAATAAAAATCGCGAATCTCTTAAAAATATAATCTATCATCATAATTTTATGTGCCAACTATCTTAAACTGATGTCATTATATGTGGTCTAGCGGTTGCTTATTTTACAACATAATAAAATATGAATTTTTTTGTTGTTGTTGATGAAGTTGTTCTGCGGCATTACGAAATTAAGTATGATATTTTTATTTGCAGTGAACATTGATGGAAAGCCAGGCGCGATAGGATTTGTCTCCAGAATATTCCCCAAAGTATATCCCATTGCTATTATTAAAGTGGACCAAAGTGGAGAACCTATTAGAGACGAAAAGGGCCTGTGTATGGTGAGTACACTTTTTGTATAACTAGAGGTATGGGTAGACTTAGATTCGTATAACTATTATGACGATAATAATTGGGATGACACCGATTATTAATATTACGATGGATTTGGCCCGTCTCAGTTACTCGAGTAAGCTTTTATTTGAGAGTTGCGCCGAAAGAAATCATTACTTTTTTTCTAGAAATATCATAAAATGTTTCTATATTTTGCGAAGTTATTTTTTTATCTATCTTATTCTCTTCTTCTTTTAATATGGATACATCATGCACTTTCTCTACTAAAGTAATATAATTCCTCTTATCGATGTCTAATTGCTTAATCTTGTATTTACTCTCGTTCATGAGTTAGAGTAAATCTTGCGACAATAATTTATAACCATATTAATGTGACATGTTTGTTTGTCGTGTAATTTCAGCTTGCAGACGTTGGGGAGCCAGGTGTGTTCATAGGCAAGATATCTCCGAATAACCCTGCCAGGGCGTTCCTTGGCTACGTGGACAAAGCGGCTTCTGAGAAGAAACTAGTCAGAAACGTGTTCGCACAGGGTGATTCCGCGTTTATATCAGGTGGGTTTAATAGTGTAGTTTATAAATAAATAATGTAACTCACTCATTTCTATTATGTGACACATATTAACTCCCTACCTTCGTAATTATCTATCAGTATTAAGAGTGACACACAACAATCTATTAATTCCCACCTTCTGAAATATTTATCTGTTTTAAGAACCTAGGGCTGTATGTAGACGTGAATTATTTTCTACAAGATTTTTAACATATTAAGGGTGAATTGTAAAGTTGATTTCGAAAGACTCAAAAGTAGTTACAATTAGACAAAGATTTTGAGGCACTGCTTTCATAGATATTTAGCTGCCTAATTTTTACTGACATCGTTTATTTTTATAAAGCAATAATTATTTGTTAATAAAGTAAATTATTTATTTTATTTATTTATATTTTATACTATTGAATTTATGCCATTTATAATTGAAAGCATGAATGTTCCGTTCAAATTTTCTTTAGTCACATGTCAATACAATATACGTCTCCTACTACGTAATCTGACTAAACTTAAATTACATAATTGGATACATACATAGAATAATTGGTTAGAATACGTAGTAATCTGATTAAACCTAACATTGATCATCCAACAGGTGACATAATAGTGGCAGATGAGTTCGGCTACCTGTACTTCCGTGACCGCACCGGAGACACGTTCCGTTGGCGAGGCGAGAACGTCAGCACCACGGAGGTGGAGGCTGCAGTCTCCAGGTTCGCTGACCATCGAGATGCTGTGGTGTATGGGGTTGAGGTATGTGGTATATTCTAAGATCGCGAAGAATTATAATCCGTTTTCTGTAGTAATTACTCTAATGTCAAACAACAGTGACTCGTGTACATACATACCAATATTCACGCGTCTACGTCAATGTCTCCTGGAACAATCATGACATATCTCCTTCGCTTCACTCACACCCATTAGCCTTCTGATATATGCTCTTGGATTATTCAGCGTGAAGAATGTGTATGTGATGAACCATTATGAAGGAATGTACTAGTCATTCATGAAAATGTAATTCAAGTGAAGTGGCTGGAAGCACAGAAGCAGTACTGTACAAATTTAATGCCAATGAATATGTCAAGAGTAATTGAGAGATGTTTAACCATCTTTTTGGTCATATAAATGTAATGCGTATCTGCTGATTTGTGAATTTTAAATGGGTGAAGACGATGTTGGTACCATGTTCGTTGCTCTAAAAATTCATTGACGTTATATATGTATAATAATTATAACTTTTAACTTGTCTCTATGGTTAATCTTCGAATGTCGTTATCCTCTTAAACTTAACTCTTTCTTATAGGATAACTAACTAACCTAACCCACACACACAGGTAGTCAGTTCAGCGCTGTTCTGTAACCGGCCTTAAACTTCCTCACTCACGTTTAGCGTTCGTTACAAAAGCGTTTTTCATATAGCTAACTTTTATGTGTTTATCCACAGGTTCCAAATGCGGAAGGCAGAGCGGGTATGTGCGGAATAGTGGACTTGGACAAGACGCTGAACTTGGACAGCTTAGCGAAGAACTTAGCCCAGGACTTGCCGGTGTATGCCCGGCCGCTCTTCATGAGGGTCATGACTAAAATGGATATGACGGGTATGGACTTTGAAGTTTGTTTAGAGATTTGGGAAGTCTATGGGTAGTCTTGTTAGTTATTGGTTTTTTGTAATAGAATTGTGTGCAGTAGTTAGCTATATAAAGATTCCTTTTAATGATATTGTTTGAAATTTAATAACTTATTTTAATACATACAAACACAGACTTTATAATCAGACCGTTAAGTCATTTATCTATTATTGTCACTGGTTATTGAGCTAATTATGTAGCTCGGAAGCAAACCGCCAGTATATCGAAAATACGAAGTCTTAAGACAAACATTTTCGTTACAGGTACATTCAAAATGAAGAAAACAGACTTACAAAAGGAAGGTTTCGACCCGAAGGTCATCAAGGACAAATTATACTATTTCGATGCGAAACTAAACAAATATCTGCCATTAGGAGTCGAAGAGTATCAGAAAATCAAGAATGGCCAAATTAGATTGTGATTCTGTTATTGAATATGTTTTGGTGAGAGTTAAAGATGTAGAGGTGTATGAATGGGTGCTTTTGAGTCTTAGTTCCAGGATGCTTGTTCCAGAAAATATCGTGTTTATGTTACAACACATCAATTGTTATTTCTAGTGGAATCCGCCCTGCAATTCAATTGTAAATTACAGTTTGTCAATAAAAGTTAATATAGAGAATTTGATACAGAGAACAAATTGTATAATCTGTTAAAGAATGGTGCTAAACACGATCTAAAGAGATCTAAAAATGTATTTGTATTCAAATATCTGCCATTCATATATTACTAGCCGTACCTTCACATATTTCGCATACCAAGGAATAACATATAAGTACAGTATACTTCAATGCAATAACATTGAGATCACAATGTTTATATTCATAGAGCATTGAATTATTGGTGTGGGAATGTATACATTACAATACGACACGTGGATGATAGGTTATGTTAGCCACCGAATGTTATGTCAACAATTGCGTCTTGTCATTTTAAATTAAATCTTATTTAAAAGTTATCACATATATGAGACAATTGAATGAATAATGTGCTTATTGAATGAATAATGGGTTTATCTATTTGGTTAAATATCTTCAATGTATTATAGTTTTAAAAGATGGCATAATAATATATCGGTACAAAGCGGCAATATCCTTAAATTGTTAATTTTCTTTCTTATTTTCTTGTTCATTACTATACTTTTGTACATAATATCTATCTCCTTTGCGATTTATAGGTGGGACGAATTTTATTTATAGACATGAAAGAAATTGTTGCAAATATTTTTATTTTGTATAAAAGTTTATAATCTAAAACTTTTTACATCCTGTTAACTAGGTGTAGATGGTTGAATCGCACAATTCACTCAAGATACAATATACTTAGTATCGCTCGAAGTTCTTTTCTCTTATGAATACTCTTACATATTATTATGGATGCATTTGTCAAGTTTATTATTATTCTGTTATTGTTTTGCTCGTGCAATGTTTATATGCATCTCTCATTCCGTTTGCTTCTTTTTAAACAAGTCATTCTTTATTCTTTAAGTTGGTTGTTGTAAAGGGTTCGTGTTTATAATATTTTTTATTGTTTTTCAAGAATGTCTATTATTGCAACAACGTTTATTTTTACTGTGGTATTCTTTGCACGTATACACATGCAACTAAATTATTGACGAATAATGTCGCGCAATGCCCTGAAGAAAAGTTATCTGTGTCGTCAATGATACCGTTCTTTGTTTGAATCGGATATTAGTAATAATGTACATTGTTTTAAATAGACTAGTGATCAATTCTATTGTTTTGTACTTACTTAGTAGATATTATGTTGATCAGAATGTAATTCAGTTCTCGAAGCTATTTCCTTGTAGTTAGTTCATAGAGTATCCATATATATGATGTGAAATACCAATGCAAATTTAAGTTACGGCCCAAACAATTTTTTATATTGCTGAACAAATTTAATTTAAACTCATTTTCTATTTCATTAGTGACTCAGGGTTTTCTTTTCCTGTCGATAATATTCTTAATTAACTGTAGACTGTTTAGTATGTACTTAGATGTTACGCACATTAAATTCAGTACTAAATCCGTGTTGCATATAGGAAAGTATGGCTTGTCAGCGTTTGTCGTCTAGATGCAGCTTATTAGGTGGACAGGGATAATAATTAGGCTAATTTATCGGATTCGGGTGATAATGTTAAGAAATTGTTAGTAGTTTTAGAAGGTATCGGTTTTCTGACAATAGTCATGTTTGGATTAAAGCATTCCAGTCAAACGTAAGACTGAAGCTTGCTATTTATTTTTTGGTAAACTAGATCTGTGCAATTTATATATCTTGGAAATAATAGAGTCTATGTATGATCTGGAAATATAATTTAATCAGTATATTGTTGTTTTATTTAAACCTAATTTATGACACGATAACGAGTGAGTTACAAATAAAACACGTTTCATTCCGCGTGCTGAAGTAAATTTATTAAGTTGCTAAGGATTTAAAACGCATCTATCGGTTGATAAGACCGCTGAATGATTTTGGGATTTAAGTATTTGTGGTGGTATTTGTAGGCTGAGCCCTTTTCTCTCGAAAGGACCTACTTGACGCAGTATACTAATGTACAATTAGATAGAAAATGGGCTTCAAGTGGCTATAAAAGGAATCTCTGAACAGATGATCTAGGTTTTTGTTTATATGAACGATAGATTAATATTAATTAATAGACTAAAAAAAATTGTAAGTCAGACTATTAACGGGATGTTTTAAAAGTTCCAATGTAATCAGTAAAGTTAGCAATACACCAATATAATGGAAGTGATGTAGGTTGGCGTTCCTACTCTTGTGTCAGTTCAATTCGTTAAGAAAGGACAGGATATTATTATGGCTCAATCTTTGTCGTCGTAAAAGAACCATAGAGATCCCGCCACATAAGGTGGCAGTTGGAGGCGTCGCCACAGTCGCGTAATTCAGTGTTACCAGTAAACACGCCAAAACTAGCACTCACTGTGCCATACGGCTCGATACATTATAGGTTTCATTTGTAACGGTCTTTGGTTGCAGAGCTATAAACTCAAATAAAACAAATTAATATATCAAAGTCAAAATATGTTTATTAAACTATTTCAAACATGATTAATAATTAACGGGACTTATCCTTCTTATTATATATTACATATATTATGTGTTCCTTCACTCTGTCCGCAATAGACCGTTTAGTGTGTTCGACGTAGGATTTCCCACAGCTGCAATCAATCTTATACACACCCTTATATCTTATATCATGAGTATAAATCGCGAATCTCTTAAAACTATTATTTCAAACATGGCACTGAGCATTGTCTTTACATATTTTTTACCGAGGTTAGATCAGCGGAGACCCTAGCTTGGAGAAGAACTAACAAGAAACTCCGGAAATCAATTTATTATAATCACCCTTAACAAACATAAAAATTACAAAGAGTGGGCAAAAAACACAACGCTGGTAATACTAAATTTACCTTTCATACAAAATAACACGCAATGGCGGTAACGTCAAATTTAGTTCCAAGTTTGGCTACTGCCACCTTATGTGGCGGGATCTCTAGTTCAACCACCCATAGACACTGGACGAATAGAAAATGCAAAGAGGTCCCGTTACTCGTTGACAGAAGCGGGCGTCACCATTTCTTGTAATGGCAGATCCCCATAGCTTACACAAAAAAACATTTCAAATTCGGAATCTTATCAAAATTGTTAGTGTTAAAAGTTCAACGCATCAAACACGCCGGGATTCAGGTACCCGTGGGCAAGGTGATTTCTAGTGGATTGAATCGGGAACTTCGAAGTCAGCTGTTGGCGCGCATGTGCGAGCGTTGTGCCGGGCGCTGTGTGTGTTTCCCCTCAGTTGGGCCGCCGCGAGCGCCCCGTTCGGTCGCGTGACACGCTACGCTAGTTCCACCAGTGTGCAGTTAAGCATGGACGCAGTTCTCGCAGCCCTAGTGGCCTTGATGGCGGTGGCAGCCGTTTGTGCGGCGGTGATCAGCACCCTCTCGAAGGCGGCGATATTCGCGCTCCTGGCCATATCGCCATGCCTGTAC
This sequence comes from Leucoptera coffeella, assembly GCA_030578115.1. NCBI lineage: Eukaryota > Metazoa > Arthropoda > Insecta > Lepidoptera > Lyonetiidae > Leucoptera > Leucoptera coffeella. The sequence continues at coordinate 59,556 of JAMBLF010001263.1, forward strand.
CGCTACAGAAAATCCCTGTACATCATCAGCAGGACGCTGCCGCGAGACGTCAAGTGAGTACTCGCTGTATTTGCTTTAACATTTCATTTCACACGTTTGGCTATGGGCCAAATTAGTTGTATTTTAATACCCTGTTCCTAAGTTAACTTCATATTTTTTAGTCATGTTGTAAAGTGGTAATTGCGTGTCGCAGTATTTTCATCCAGGAAGTTGAATGACTTGCTAGATTAGGCTTGGTTCCTCCTCGGATAGGTTTTGTTAGTGGCTTGAATCGGTTACACAATAATCTCGTTTAGTGAAATGTAATTTAGTATCGTCAAATACATGTTTACATTGTGATAGGGGGAACTACTAAGATGACAGTTACAAAAACACCCCAATGATCATGAACATGTATCTCACTGGACTCTGCACGTATATTATTAACATAATAGAATCTAGTTGGTGCCCTTAATAGGATGTCTAATCTGCATGAAAACATTGTAATGCTAACAATTTATATCGATTGAGCACTGCGGTATGTTGTACCAAGTTAATAATAGGACTCAACATTCTCTCATTTGTATTCGCTACATCAGACATTTATTAGTGATCGTCTCATTTCCCCCATGATTATAATATTTACCTTTTACATCTTATCACGTTGACTATTTGTCATTTGAAGTACTTACCAATCTTCAGCATTGCTTACAAAACCTTAGGCCATTTCATCGATCGATGTTCGTATTCATGTTGACGAAATAAAACAAATCTTTATTCTAGAATGAAGCTTGTTTAGCACCTAATCATTACAATTTTTAATGCGTTAAGACTGAAAATAGTACTGGAATCTCAGCAAAGCAAATTTCTTTTTTTAATAGTTAATTTTCTGCTTGCTTGTGTTTATAATGTAAGTTTATGATTTCAATTTCCCAAGGTTACGGTTAAGTAGGTATACTGCATGCCTGCCTATAATGGTAATTAATGTACTGAATTTATTCACAATGGTGTGACCACGTGCCGTGTTTGAAACATGTAACACGTATACCTGTTAGAAATGTAATTTTTTTTATTACAATAACTAACAAATCTTACATTATGTGTACTGCTTTGCTCGTCTCAGGTAGATTTAATTTTTTACACGCTGTTTGCTGACTTTTGGACTTTAGACGTCCTGGTCCCTATTGGTTTGGATAACAAAAAATTGGTGTGAATCAGTACATTTTACGTTTTTGTCGAATATAAATAGGTTAGACTGGCACATAGGACCTTGAAAAGAAATTATACATGAAACGTTTTACCATGCAAAATGCACCTTTTCAAAATGAACTGAACTAAAGCGTACAAAGTAAGTGTTTATTCATTCCATTATTCATACGCTTATAAAGATCACAGCTATTCCAATTATACTTTAATTCATTAAGTGGTCACATACATGGAGTAGAAAACTAGTAACGATAAAGCTACTTATACTTATAAACGTAACTACTCAAATGTGCTACAAACCAAACGTAAGCAATTGAGTAGTCAAAGCAATTGGCCCCAAATAATACGAGTAGCCAATACTTTCGCGTATTATGTCGTAACCACTGGTTTTTCTCTATTTGTTTAGTTGCTTAGGTACTAGTATTGCATTGGGCAGTGCATTGAAATGTGCAACGTGGATTATTAATAGACTGCATGCGATTGTTTGTAGGTCTCATTCACGGTACTAGAACGCGCTGGCTGGTCTTTGTGCTAAAACAACGTGGTTTTATGAGTCATCTTTACTTTGTTTCGTTAGCTTAGTTGTTTCGACGTTTCCAAGTTGCAATTTCGTACTTCCGTATTATTAAGTATGAATGATATTTGGTTATAGGTTGTTTAGAGGGTCAATCATTTGAATAATTAATTATCAATTCGTAGTTTAAGTTAGAAATCTGATAAAAAGTCCTACAATTCAAATTAATTATTAACAAAGATTATTATATAGTTACGTTTTATGACTACCTACCTACTACCTTTCAAGTATTTATAGGCTAGAGTGACCAATATCTCCGAAGGTTATATGCTGCTCATAGATCATAGGTAACCAGATAGGCTGTAACCATAATGACAGGTGGAGTTCCATGACGCTTTATAAAGGTGCTGACAATTACCTAATGCAAATAATAAGCAAGTTTCTTCATTAGGAATTTCCTAGGATATAAAAGTTTAATTTTATGAGTGGTTGAAAGTAGAATTGTGTCTCTATACCAATTTCGGAATGTAGTATATGTTAAATATATAATTTGTATGTAAATTGTTTTTGCTTCCGCACATTCTTAGGTACTCTTACTAGTTCAATGAACAACTACATTGTAATAATTTTGTAGATCATAAACAAGAACATTGTTTGTTACATAAAATGTACTCAATAATCAATTTGATGTAAATTCTTGCATATTAGCTCTATTGTATTTGTTTGAGCTATTTTATTTAGTGATTATTTAGCACAAATAAAACCCCACGTATGGATATATCACCTATTAAAGGATATAAAAAACAAACTGTTTAGTCACTATACCGTAAAAAGTCTAATAATAGTTATTCCGATTTAAATTTAAAACTTAGTATATGCAATCAGATGTTGGTTTGATGATCACAATTTAGTTCATTAATTAATTTTCTAGTTAATTTTTATTTAAGAGACAAATATAAGTAGTCACATGATTATTTTTATCAACACTTATAAAATATTATTTCAAGTTTCATGGTATATTGATTCACCCAAAATTGAGTGATTTTGGAAACAAAGACAATACAGATAACAAGACGAGATATTTCGTGACTTGGAGTGATTTCAATCTTTTATCAGCCACTCGAATCTAGTTTATTATTGACAGATAAGTGATGTGTTGGTTCCATGCACTCTTCATTGGCACGTTATCGTACATTGATATATCAAAGGAATGTTAACCCTTAGCCTCAAAACTATAAAGTTTTAGGGAATTAGACGAACATATGAAAAAAAAATACAATCGATTTTGAATCTTCTATCAAACTTATCATATTACTACTTATTTTGCACCGAAATAGCCATTCTCTTTGAACAATTCAAGCCGTACTCGTGTTTACGGATAGTACCCATGAGCATAAATGAAGTGCATACTTAGGTATACTGTTAGTTAGTTCAGGAACAAAGCAAATCTTCACCGAAGCGTAAGAGGAACGGTCAATGCACTGGCTATCTTCGCGTTTGAGAAAAATGTGTCTGGTTAGTACTAATCTAAACAATATTGATTATTTCTTACTGCCTCACTGATTAATATTATATATAACAGATTATGCTAGCCTATAAAAGATTATATATACTTAGTCTTATCACAAAGCTATAAGTTTTGATATAATTTCAATAAATGATAGGGTTTAACTCGATAATATAATTCGTAAAATTTTATGAAACCATCCCTGTGATAAGAATGCTTCTGTACTTGTATAAATATAATAGTACATGTTGTAGTAGTAGACAATATAATATATCACAATATTATATTTATATATACATATGTATGTACCTATATGAAAAAATAAAATAAAAATATGCTTGTCCATTGAATTAATAAAAATTCACTGTATTATTTCTGGAACTGCATATAGAGTATCTTTTATAAAAAAAACTTGCACATATATGCGAGTATTAACGTATATGTACATTAAAAAAGAAAACAACTGTCTAAAGGACTAGTATTTTGAAGGACAATTATTATGGGTAGAGTTGTTGGAATATCGATTTTTCGTTTGTAGCGACTAGAGATCCCGCCACATAAGGTGGCAGTTGGAGGCGTCGCCACAGTCGCGTAATTCAGTGTTACCAGTAAACACGCCAAAACTAGCACTCACTGTGCCATACGGCTCGATACATTATAGGTTTCATTTGTAACGGTCTTTGGTTGCAGAGCTATAAACTCAAATAAAACAAATTAATATATCAAAGTCAAAATATGTTTATTAAACTATTTCAAACATGATTAATAATTAACGGGACTTATCCTTCTTATTATATATTACATATATTATGTGTTCCTTCACTCTGTCCGCAATAGACCGTTTAGTGTGTTCGACGTAGGATTTCCCACAGCTGCAATCAATCTTATACACACCCTTATATCTTATATCATGAGTATAAATCGCGAATCTCTTAAAACTATTATTTCAAACATGGCACTGAGCATTGTCTTTACATATTTTTTACCGAGGTTAGATCAGCGGAGACCCTAGCTTGGAGAAGAACTAACAAGAAACTCCGGAAATCAATTTATTATAATCACCCTTAACAAACATAAAAATTACAAAGAGTGGGCAAAAAACACAACGCTGGTAATACTAAATTTACCTTTCATACAAAATAACACGCAATGGCGGTAACGTCAAATTTAGTTCCAAGTTTGGCTACTGCCACCTTATGTGGCGGGATCTCTAGGTCATGTCATCGTTGGTGTGTTTGATTGTATAATACGACTTTAATGTGTTATTTTAGAGTAATAAAATAAAGCAAAGTAGTTATTTAAATAAAAAATAGGACATATGACATACAAAATATGGTATATTTTATTGTTAGTTCTTGCGATATTTCTAACTATAATTCTACTAGTTGTATTCTCTTTTGGTCCCATAGAACCATAATACCAGATGTTTTATATTGAGTATATACAATCATGTTGATTATATTACAAATTATATGATATTGTATATGTTCTATAGTCATATAGAGTGCATTGCTGCCTGCAAAAGGTTCAAGGACACGTTTTCTTCATTTAATTAAGGGCTTAGGCTTAGTCGCATGCAGCCGCGGCGTCACCAGACTGAATTAAATCGCATTAGGGCGGCCTCTAAGAATGCTTTTATTCCATGTTAAGGACATAATAATTCATATTCATTCGATACATAAAGTCCTTGAAGAAATAGACAGTTATCGGTTGCATTATTGATATGGTTGTTTGATAGATGGTATTTTATAGGTGACGCCAATCGGCTTATGTTTTATGTTATAAAAAGTGAAATAAAAAAGTTTTTGCTTAAATTGAAGGGTAGAAGAAAAGTTGTGAAATTCTGCCTCCTTGAAAGTTTTTTTTGACACAAACTGACCAAAGTTAAAACTGTTGCTGAAACGGCGCATGTAAATTTCACAGGAAAAGTAAATGACGTAGTATTCACTCTACACAACTTTTTAATATTGAACCTATAGTAGGTAGGCAGAGTAAATGTAATATCTACAGTAAGTAGGTAGTATACATGAAATTCTATTTAAATAAATCGGAAGCGACATACAAATATTGAAGGGTTATCGCTCGCACTAAACAATGGCAAGGGGCCATTTTGAAACTTTAATTCACAGCTGTATGACCAATTCAGAGTCCAAGGTTAACGTATTTTCGTCCATCATTCAATGATTGGGGGAGCCTTTTTACATACATACGCATCACGCTTGTTTCTCCACAGAAGATCCCAAATTCTCCCGATTTTGACCAACCGATTTGGCTTCATTACCAACCATTGATCTTCTTATACACATTTGGCGGTCGTAGGTACTTCTAGCGTCACCTATATTTCTATTTTAGCAATTATAAATATATTATCAAGCTCCGATTAGTGAAGTGTGACCATAAGCCGTCTTAGTACCGGTTTCATTTTTTGCAGAAACTTGCCATGTTTCATCATCTGCATATTTAGTGGACTTTGATCCAATAACACTCGTAGTTTCATAGGCAATAAATTAGTTGTAGCTTTATTAATGATTGCTATATATATCTAAAACGCAGCGGTTTTAATGTGAAGTTCCTTCTTCTATTGACTAATATGTTTCCTTAGATCCGAAATAATGTACTGAAATTCGTGTTATACTATATAGATATTAAACATGCATACTTACTCGTAGGTCCGAGGTGGCCATAGAATTACTACCTGCGTAATTGCGGAGATGGACACCTGAACCTCGGACTACCTCGCAGGGGTTAATGGTCGTGAACGCGCTTGTCTTTTGACATGCATATTTCATTCACTACATTGAACAAAACAGACTGTGTTTATTAAAAGACAGATTGTAGTCACAGTAATGTCGCTGAAAATTTATGATAAGTTCCTTAAGGTGCGGGTTGCTAATTAAAATCACAGCAATTTTATGACTACTCCTTATTGGTTTGTATTGATGTCCAACTACGCATAATGTATTATTGAATGTAAATGTATGTCACACATAATGACGATAGACTTAATGACAATAAGATTATGTGTGTAGTATTGTAATTATAAGAGTAGGTCAAACGTTGTATTTGAGAACGTCGGAATAAAGACGTTCAAACGAATTCTCTTTCCTACGTCTATTTACGTAGTTGCCATTGAGAATAGAAAGGACAGTTATTTGTTGCAGCTATTTATAAAGGAAGATCTAATTATATTTATATAACATATGTTGTTATAAATAGTGTAACAAGATGTTATTAATAGACCAACCTTTAACGTTTCAACGCGTATTACTTTTTCATTTGAGCCACAGATACAAGAACTGTGTAGAGATCCCGCCACATAAGGTGGCAGTAGCCAAACTTGGAACTAAATTTGACGTTACCGCCATTGCGTGTTATTTTGTATGAAAGGTAAATTTAGTATTACCAGCGTTGTGTTTTTTGCCCACTCTTTGTAATTTTTATGTTTGTTAAGGGTGATTATAATAAATTGATTTCCGGAGTTTCTTGTTAGTTCTTCTCCAAGCTATGGTCTCCGCTGATCTAACCTCGGTAAAAAATATGTAAAGACAATGCTCAGTGCCATGTTTGAAATAATAGTTTTAAGAGATTCGCGATTTATACTCATGATATAAGATATAAGGGTGTGTATAAGATTGATTGCAGCTGTGGGAAATCCTACGTCGAACACACTAAACGATCTATTGCGGACAGAGTGAAGGAACACATAATATATGTAATATATAATAAGAAGGATAAGTCCCGTTAATTATTAATCATGTTTGAAATAGTTTAATAAACATATTTTGACTTTGATATATTAATTTGTTTTATTTGAGTTTATAGCTCTGCAACCAAAGACCGTTACAAATGAAACCTATAATGTATCGAGCCGTATGGCACAGTGAGTGCTAGTTTTGGCGTGTTTACTGGTAACACTGAATTACGCGACTGTGGCGACGCCTCCAACTGCCACCTTATGTGGCGGGATCTCTAATTATTGACAACACACTCCGCTGTCTGTGTCCTTCAGATTAGCGCCACCTGCATTCCGACATTATAAATGCCAAAGGTCATGTAGTATTTACTAGGAGTTACAGAGTTATACATTGTAAATGATTATAGAACCTACATAATTAAATTACAACCATGCACTAACCTAATCTAGTCTTTCTCTGGTCATATTCGTAAAAGGCGACAAAAGGATGAAATATCGGGTTGTATTTGCTAAACATAATACATACATTCATATCACGCCTGATTTCTTGTGGAGGGATAGACAGATATCACGGAGCCCCATCTGTCCCGATCCTGATAAACCACTTTCGCTTCATTGACATTTCACTAAGCACTAAGTCTTAAAGAAATTAACGAATGTACCTTTATCCCTTATAACCAAACAAAACCGGGGTATTACAAACTACAGTGTTAATTACTCTTTGACACTGCTTAGCCAGATCATATAATATTGCAAGATTTTTCGTGTTTATATGTATAGTTAGTAGTTGAACTAAAACCCTAAGAGGTTCAGTCTTTAGTAGAATAGGCAGGTAGTAGGTAGTTATTTTATGTTATTTACAGAAACTAAAACCTGATATTATATAGCAGCTGCTCAAAACTACAGGACACTATCCTGGGACCAAGGACAGACCGCAAAAAGTGGTTTAAAATGACGAGGGTAGACCACAAATGATTAAATCCTGTTGGAATTGAAATTCAGGATTAACCCTTGAACAAAATAATTAACAGTACTATACAGTAACTCGCATTTGATCTTATGTAATCTAGAGCAGATAGGTATAAGAACTTAAACTGCTTTGCAGCTTAGCAACTACTTTGAATTTTATCGTTTTTTATTATTGGTTTTTATTTAATTCTTTTGTGCGATACTGGGATATTATCGGTGCCATAAAACAATAAATAAAAGGACTGATATGACATAATAGCATAAGCTATGCCTACAATGTTTATCTCTGCTTAAGTAGTATTATGAAATATTAATGATGTGTTATAACATTATATTCCTATTTAAATTGCGCATTTTTCGAAAATGATATTTCGAGCCAGATATAGTCTTTGATTATGAATACTTAGTAATCAAGGCCGTCGTATGGTAAACACTTTACGTCTTTTTATACCTATGCGTTTATATGTGCGTTCTTATATAATATCTTTAAGTACTTAGGTAGGCGTATGCTACGTACGTTTATAAATAAGATTGTTGATAGTTTCATTGGAGTAATTTCGTTGAACGAAACATCGGTTTTCAAGGAACTTTTTTGTTAAAAAAAACAAAGATTTCATCTTCATTGTCATTAGTTTATTTATTGTCTTGTACCTATATTTTGTCGGGCCTATTTTTCCCATTAAAAACATAGATATCTTTGTACCGATTCTTGTAAATATTTTGTTTTAGTCACCTATGTCTTTTTTATCTTGTTTGTCCATAGTGTGATAAGATAATAAGTGATAGAATCTGTTCTGGTTTCATTCATCTCGACCTACTGCCATCACCTTAAGGAATATATAATCTATCGTTGTAATATTATTGAGATATAATGTCTAATATGAATAATAGCTATTTCTGAATTTCCAGTATTATTCAAGCAGTCAATCCCCCAACAAATTTTGTGATGAGGCCAACATAGTTGAGTTAATTTCTATTTATGACTTAATGTTATTTATTTTATTGGTTCTATTTATTACGAAACTAATTTAATTCTACTAATTAACCTTTACTTACAACAGCAGTGTAATTACAAGTTTCGAATCCACATCAATCTATCATTGTGTTCAATAAATACGGGGTATCACGTTCTAGGAAATTTCCTTTAACTATTGATAGAGTTTGATAGAGTATATATGGTTTTACTCAAAAGCTTCAAAAGCTACGTATAAATTTAGTTAGTCGATTAAACGACAGAGATCGCCTTGATTCCGATAAACAATTTGATCGGTTGACTTGTTGCGAACCTATTTCTGCTACTCTCGCGTTTCGCCCAGTGGCGATAACAAGTCGAAGATCAATGAAATTGTAGGGTAAGGCCGCCCGTGTCTATTTCTGAACAATGTTTACGTATGCAGGTTCCTCTGGCGGTATGCTAACGGCATCGTGCGCTCGAAGAGGTGGGGCAGACAAGATGCCACCGTCGCAGAGCTGTTTACCAGGCGAGCCGAGAAGTACCCGGATGCACCATGCTTCATTGTGGTGGGAGATCGCACGTGGACTTTCAAGGACGTGAGTGATGATGAATACACTATCATAAACTTATATATTCAAGTTCTTAAATACCTTTCGGGGTGGACAGAACCTCGTAGACACGAGGATGACTCCTAGGTTACTTTTTGGATCTATTGGGTTTGTAATGGAACATTGGTGATATTAGCGCTAGTCACTTCGCCACGCAGGTCGAAATTACAGCTAGTTATCGTTCTTTTACGTCCCAGATAAGCACGGGACTATCAAAGGTACTATACGAAGGTCACAGTGACTACCTTACAATGGATAGTCAATCTTTATGCACATTTCCCTGTGTGAAGGTCATATTTTATGCGAATAAGAACATAAATATGATGGAAGAATATTGTCTCTCTCATGTTTATTATGTTATGTTATTATATATGTTGCGATTCAAGTTATCAAGCTAAAATACTATAGGGTGTATCTATCATAAATTAGTAGCATACTTGGTCACAAGTAATAGAAAGAGAAGTAGATATTTGATCATTTTGATAATAACAAAGCAATATTACTTTAGTATAAATATAATTATGTACATAAGGTACTTGTAAGACTTACACACGTGTCATAAAAAATATGTGTTAACACCTTATTTACATAAAAAACTAAAAGTCATTCGTTTACTTGACGGTTAATATTCTTACCTTGAAATCTCCTAGTACTTTACACTTTAAAGGGTTTGTGATGTCTCTTGAAAATAAAGCCAAGAAAATGAGATTAGATTTAGGCACGAGTGATAGGTAATCTTCTTCTTCATTTCTCCCTATATTCCCTCATTAGGGATAAAGGGCTCGCAGCAAATTTCCACTTAACTCTTTTTATTTAAATCTGTTTGATTTTACTTGCTTGAATTTTCTGTATTAAAGTTACGCATATAAATAAATGCGGCCCAAAATGCCCTAGACGAATAATATGTAATAATTGTTGAAAATCTTATTACCAACTAACCTAAAAAAATGTGCTGGTACCATACTTATACTTACCTTTTCAAGTAGTTAATATAATACAATTTATTTAAAATACAAAAGTTTGTAATTATTTCTAATATACCTGTTAGTGATTCCTAATAATTTCTCATTTACATATCGCCATGTGATTCACTACTAGTAGATCCGGTCTATGATGGTTAAACAAGAAGCTTCGTAACCACGTGGCTGTGACAGGTTGTTTTAAGGTAACGGTACACTGTGTGAAGGAATGCATCGAATGGTCAGGCCGGTTACATTTTGTGATTACTTGCGACAACTTACTAGAAAAAATTGGGTTCCGAGGTTAACGTGTTAGTTAGATTGCTATTTCAAGTAATCTTTTTAGTACTTATTAGAGTTATTAGCCATAAAGGTTCGTCATACATTACTGCAGTATGAATGAAGGTATAAAATTATAAAGGATGGCGGAGTGCGTTATTATTAGAAATAATATTTATGTACTGTAACGTTGATATGCATGTTTATTAAAGTTGATAATGGAATAATGGAATGCACATAAAAAAACTGGAATACAAACCAGTATAGCTAAACGAACAGCAAAGGTTAGATTTAGTTGGGGCCTGTATTATTTTTGTGTACATTTCAGTATTTCTGGTGTCCAAAATCGTATTAATTGATATTAGTTTCAATACGAGCCGTTTATAATTAATAAGTTCAATAAAAAGCAACAGTTGCAGATGTCAAGATATAAACAGTTATCTTTCAGTATAGAAATGTCAATGAACGCGGAATAAAAGATAAAATTGGCACTTTGTTTATTGTTTATATGTATATACAAGAATATTGTGCCCCCTTGTTACAGTTATTTTATCAGTCATCACATGATTTTCATTATTTTCGGAACAGAAAGAGTTTATTTAACTTCACGAAGAATTTACAGGGGTTATCAATATTTTTTATAATAAGAAATGATACATTTTGTATAATTTTTTTCTTGATGAAGCAAAATAGTTGCAATTTGTTCTACGTATACTTATTGTTTCTGACACGTGTTTGTATTACATTGTTCTAATTTAAAAGACTGCAATTGCTAATGGATCCAGGACAAACATTTAAACAAGGCCACTTAGTGAGATATTCATATGTTTCAACTTTTAATGAATTGTCACTTATCTAGCCACTGATTTATGATACAAGTACGTTCATACAAACATGGATTTATTAAAAATATGTATGTAAAAATATCGCCACAGTAGAAACACGATAAATCAAAATTACTCAATTCATACAAAATATAGATAATAGTTAGTGCTTGTAAATGGCGACATGGCTGACCACCTGTCACATTGAGTACTGACTATCTGGTTAACACGTGGCTTCGAGGTGTCCATAGAATTACTACCTTCGCAATTGCGGAGATGGACACCTGAACCTCTGACTACCCCGCAAGGGTTAATGGTCGTGAATGCGTTTGTTTTTTTTTTTTTTGCATACAAACATTCCATCACGTCCTTTTTATACACTTCCCGTTCAGGTTGGACAAAACCACTGACACACTATAAAATATCCTAAATCACTGTTAAACATGAATATCGTCGGCCCATGGACCAATAGATTCCATTTACCTCAGTCCCTTAGTTATCTCCTACCTCATGCCGTAAAGAATGACAGATAATTAGCATTCTTTTTACGTCCCAGCTAGCACAGCGCGTAATTCATAATATTGGATATTAGTGAATTACAAAAACGAATCATTGTAATCGATATTACAGTTATTCTATGAACCTAACCAAAGTTAGATACGACTATTGTTGGTACTATGTACTAAAGAGTTATTCTAGCACTTTTAGGCATTACCTAATAGACTATAAAATAACTTTCATTGTCCATTAACTGCTGGACCAGTGATGTAATCGTTTAAGCATGGAGATAAAATTGTGACGCGCATTTGAATTTTAACCATACTGTAATTATGTATGGATGGGTGGGTGATAAACCTAAATAAAACTTTGTAATACTTCTACTTAGAACCTAACTACGTATAGTACCGATTAGGGATTGTAACATCCTAGTTTATTGGACGAGGAATGTTAAAACTATGAAAAAGGGGCTTAATGTTTAATCAATGTTTAGATTAAATAAGCGGAGAACCTCTCTATGGAGATAAACCTTAAACTGTGATATCAAAATATCGGTGTGTTTAGTGTGTAGTATGATCTATAGGCAGACAACTTCAGTTTAATGTCGAGTTCATGCTTAGTATGATAGAGTCATGCTCAATACGACGACAGAGTCATTGAACTTGACATTCGCAACAAAAAAACATGGCGTCATGGTCATTTCCTAACGCGGTGTCGCTACTTTATAGAAATGTAATTCTTCCATATCATTAACACCCACATTTGGCTTCGAAGTAATATCTTAAATATTAAGGCTAAAGATGAAATGAACTGAGCTTTTTGCATTATTGAAAATGTAAATTAACAGTGATATAAGTACTATAAATTCATATTTCACTACAATATTTCCCTTGCAGCATAGACATAGAGTCGCCATCTACGTAATAACGAACACGTTTATTTATTGACCTTGAACCTACTTTTACCACCTACTCAGCACTGAAGATTATAAGTGGCGTTCCTGGTCGCCTTCTAGCTTATGTAAAGGCTCATATGATTTTAGGTATACCGGCGAATAGTCCGGTTACCTCACGATGTTTTCACTAGCTCCATAAAAGTGATTTTTTTCACAATTAGATTGTAAACATTATTATGATGAGTTATTTAACTTCTTCTGCAGGGAGACTAGCTTGGTGTATATGTACATGTATAATAGTATGTATAAAAGCCTTTAATAAATATAAGTACTTAAATCTTTATTCCACTAAATTGCCCTTCTCCCACCCACAGATGGCAGTAAAGTCAAACCAGGTGGCGCGAGTGATGCAGCAGCATCTCGATCTGAAACGCGGTGACGTTGTCTGCGTTTTCATGCCCAATTGTGCCGAGTACGTGTTCACGTGGCTGGGCATGTCCAAGCTGGGAGCCGTGTCAGCGCTGATTAACAGCAACCTCCGCCATAAACCTCTGTTACACTGCATCCAGGTGGCTAAAGCTAAGGCTGTGATCTTCGCTGAACCGTTGGCTGAAGGTAATTTGAACACGTCCTTTCTTGCATATACATACTTATATACGTATAGAATAATAGACGTATACGTAAGAATATGGCAACATTTATTTTGTCAATAAATAACTTTTACGAGGAGGGAAAGAATACGTTTGGAGGAAACCTTGTTTCTCAGAATATTTATAACTATAAAGTAGCTAGTAAATAGCGAAGACTTATTTTACATTAGATACACTATCTGGTTAATATGTTGGTGCGAATGGGCCAAAGAATCACTAAGTCTGTACTTGCCCAAGGTCACGCGAACCTCTGACTACCCGGTAAGGGTCCTCAACGTTTATATAACGTATGTATGTAATGTATGGTTAGGCTAGGATAACATAGTGAGGAAACCTTCCTGTTCTATTGTTGTCTGTATATGTAGAAGTAGTTGATGTTTCCTTACTCGTACTTCTTACGTGTTATCTAAATGACGTAGCCAAGCGTTATAACAAAAGACTGTCACATACTGTATAGAACAGTGCAATACAGAAAATATTTATGTTCTTATCTATAAAAGAAAATAGTTCCTATAGTGTATAGCTTGTATAACATGATAGTCATAGTTTAAGAGTAAGAAGCGCAAAACTTGTGGTACAACAGTGTATCAAGAGATTAATTGCCATGGTTCGTTTGCGTGACATCACAGTATTACGTTTATTGACCACTACAATCGCATTTTTTTACCATATAATCACACTTAACATAAGATTGTCCACTTTCTTGCCATTCTAATACATTGTATTATGTAAGTATATGCTATGTTCTTCACTATACTATAATGACAAATTTAACTACATATTACTATTGTCCACAGCCATTGGGGAAATCCGAGACCAACTATCGCCAGACCTGAAGCTTTTCCAGCTCTACGGAACATGTGCTCCCGGTGTTATTGACCTGAAGGCCGAGATGGACGAACAGCCAACAGCCTACCCCATAGTGGCAGATAAACCGCAATACAAAGATACCCTGTTGTATATCTACACTTCTGGTACTACGGGAATGCCAAAGGCTGCTGTGTTGCCTAATTCTAAGTGAGTGAATGATGTACTTTGTGCTACATTATTTTATAGAATAAATAACATAATATAACTATAACAAAGTTGAAATAATTTACCAATATAGAAATAATTTATAACAGATTGCAAGTAGGTTTTGACAATCAATACCTGCATATCATGGAAAAATCATTCTTGCATATCAAATAATCATGATTGTTAATTCCCCATAATAAGAGCTATTACGATTTATTTGATATTATTTTTCAAATGTTTTACTAGAACTGATTGTGAGAGATTTTAAAAGCACTTGAATATATTTTTATAAATACAAAACATCGATGTTCCTCTTCCTATTTCCTATAATAATCACGATGCGTTCATTTAGTGCTAAGCTACCTTGAACCAGTGTCTCTATTACATCTCTACGTGATTGAACAGTCTCTGACAATACACTCTTTGTTCCAGATACCTTCTGGTTGTCGTAGCAACAGTCCACATGTTAGGCCTTCGCAAGGATGATCGCATGTACAATGCCCTACCTTTGTACCACACTGCTGGTGGGGTGGTGGGGACAGGCGCTGCGCTGGTCGATGGAATACCAACCGTTCTCAGGACCAAGTTTTCGGCTTCAAACTATTGGTTGGATTGCCTCAATCATCAGTGCACGGTGAGTTGTGGTTGAAGGAAATAAAAAATTGTGACATTTTATGTATTGTGTGTTGTGGTTGTAAATAAATGCTTTTTATTGTTATTAAATGTGGTTGACAAATGGATATTGCTGTCAGCAGGTGCGCGTATGTACTATTATTATAGAATTTACTCATGTCGTGCAATCTCTTTCGGGGTGGACAATAAATAATTGAAATAGGAAAAAGATGTCAGGTTTTTAGCACTGGACAATATTTCAGCGCCTTCCAAGATTTGTAAAACGTGCTAACATTCTATTACCACCCTTTTCGTGCGAGAGTATAGATGAACAATGATTACATACTCTATCTATTTAATTCACTAAATGTAACAGTATGTTTCGATCCAGAATGCAAAAACAGATATATTTATTCTAAGTTTACACGTGTTCCTCTGACTCTTATTATAAATTAGTTATAATATAGATTTCTAAATAAAACAATTAACGTTTAGATACGAGTAATAAATATGCCTTGTTTTTTATATACATGAATGGTTTGTTTTAATTTGAAATAACAATGCACCATGTGTATTTAGATTAACGATTAGAATACTTTTTTTTATAAGTACTGAGTGGTAAAGTTTCGTGTTCAGTGGTTTGATTCCCGGTTAGTGTATGCACTAGATTTGTTAAAACCGTATGCTTTTTAGTACTTGTAATTTATATACTGATAATATTAGCATGGTTGTAATGGTAGTAGCGTAAGGTTTAATTTGGGTTAGTTTATGTATCGATGACCTGATTAAGTAAATGTAATGTTTGCAAATCGCAGCTGTGCATACTGTTTAATGTTCATACATGTGTATGTGTGTGATGTTCATACGTTCTCGTATGTAAATCTTTCCGGGTAGATAAAACCTGGCAGACATAATCGTATTTCATATTTTGATCACTTTTAGCATCAATTTATTATACATATAATAATATAGTATAGCGTAAAACACTAATGTTGTAGCGTAAAAAACGCATTTATTAAATATTGGGCTGGCATAATGTTATCTTATTACCTAATATATAAAAACCCTTTTTAAGTCGTTTCCTACCATATAGCAGGAAGAAATACATCTAACTTAATCTATGTACGTTGCAGATTAAACATTTATGGTAAATCAACTTCTGTATCAATATATTACTTGTGTTGTTACAATATAATTCCCAAATAACAGACAAACACACTGTCCTTCTTGAGCACTATCCCTTGCGGCGTAATCCAGAGGTTCGGGTGTCCATCCCATATACATTTACCGCATAACTAAACATAAACTCGCTTTTGCTAGGTGGCCCAATACATTGGCGAGATGTGCCGCTACCTCCTCGCCCAGCCTCCTCGAGACGTGGACTCCAAGCACTCAGTTCGCATCATGGTGGGCAACGGCATGAGACCAGCCATATGGCAACAGATCGTGGACAGGTGAGATATAAATATCATGATTAATAACTAACGGGACTTATCCCAACCATCGTGACCATGGCTGCTGCAACGTAGCCGAAACGTCGGGTTAATAAAGGTAACTTTATTATATAAAACATACGCGATAAGTCCCGTTAGTTATTAATCATGAGTATAAATCGCGAATCTCTTAAAACTATAGATATAGATATCCACTAGGAGCCGACATAATACCGGCGGCGCTGTGTTTACAGCAACTTGCTGAGTCGTTTAATAAGTTTAACTGTTTTGTTGTAAGCTGTCTCTTTGGTAATGCATGTTATTCTTTCTTTCTTCATATAGTTGAACGAAGGTTAAGCATTTAGAGGTAATGAGAAGGCTGAGTTTGTGCCGTTACACTCTTCTAGTTCTTTGTTTTTTGGTTCTTTGGTTAGCCAAAGATTGTTTCGCTCGATAGCTAGTAACAAACATGATAATCGGTGAGTCAGTGTTCGCTAATACTGACTCTCCCCTATCTAGAGAATAATACTACTAAGTAAGTTTTTAGACAATGTTTCCCGCATTAAAATAAGATTTATGTGTGTAGGAACCTAACATAACAATCTACATAACATTCCTCTTACTCATGAAATGACGCTTAGTTTATTATTTTGTATTTGTATATAAACATATGTATTGACATAAAGCCTTTTGTCGAGGTTCAAGACAATAACGTGAGCATGTATTGCATACATGTTAGCTATAAATAAGTACATAATTGCATTATCATCGAACCTTCACCACTTTTGTTATCCAAGTTGTAACAATGAACTCAATTGGAGTTTGTATGTCGCCTATATTTACAATAATAATATGGTCCTATGTGCATTGGGTTTATCGCATTGTATTCACATTAGATAATAATAAATAAACAATAATTATTGTCTTTCCAGGTTCAAAGTGCCCCAGATAAATGAAATTTATGGCGCGACGGAGGGTAATGCTAATATTAGTAAGTATACTTGTTTAACTCCTTTGTTCAATTAAGAGATATTCAAGTCATTGTTTTTTTATCATATGTCACATGTATAGAATGAGAGATTCTTTTAAGGCGCTACTCATACCACAAGCTTCGTTTCTTAGTGTCTTCCTTAAAACAAAATAGGAAATTACATGCATCCATATAGTCAGATCAGTCCTGTAAGTCCTAACGGTATGTAAAGAGACTATTAAACGCAACCGTGAACGAATCTGACTGAATCTCTCGTTTTCACATCAGTTAACTTGAACATGCCCTTCTGTTATTTACATTTTTTTACAAACATTTACAACGCACTAAACTTGTAGAGTAGTCAGAAGTTCCAGCGTACATCTCCGAAACTTAATATAGTCATTCTTAGACCACGGTCAATATGACCTTTATAAAAAGTAATTTAATATGAATGCTTCTTGTTTCCAGTAAACGTAGACAATACTCTGGGAGCAGTGGGATTCCTGCCGAAGCTGGTGCCGACATTCTTGCATCCGATTGCGCTGGTGCGGTGTGATGAGCAAGGTCAATTGGTGCGCGGAAAGGACGGGTTCTGCATTCGATGCCTGCCGAGTAAGCTTTATTTGTTTGCTAATTTTGTTATCTTTATTTATTATTTATATACCTCCATATTATATTCATGGAATATAATATATGGAATTGACGGACGTGTTGGTTTTTATTTTAAACTGTCAGTATGGAGTCGTACTTAGTCGCACATCTTACTGGAGATTCTTAAAATCTAACTGCCATCGAATGCCTACTGAATCATTGCACTATCGACTTCTTGAACGTGCACTACATTATACAAAACGAGAGTATTTCAATTTGCTAAGGTTTCATGCGTCATCTATAATAATATTATTTAATTTTCAGATGAACCTGGAATGTTTATTGGTCTCATTGCACAAGGAAATGCGTCACGGGAATACTATGGATACGTTGATAAGGTAAACATATAATTAACGAAGATTTAAAAATCGTTTAATGAAATACCCAATATAAAATCATATATTATTTATATAACTTAAGATTTATTTGTAAGAAACACCTTTGGGATAATAATGTACACCATGGAATTCATAAAGATCCTAATTATATACGTAGTAATATGTCACATGTCCTAATAAAATTTGTTAAAAGCGATCATGTTTTCCTACCAGGGTGTGGCGCCATTTTGATTTGATAATTATACCCGTGACACGATGTCGATATAATTGGCTGATTCGAATTCTATATTCCGACGTATTGATATAAACTCTTATCCTACATTTGTGATAACAATGTTACATATCTCCATTCCAGTCCGACAGCAACAAGAAGTTAATGCGTGACGTGTTCAGCAAAGGCGACGCAGCTTTCGTCAGTGGTGACATTCTGGTGGCTGATGAACTAGGATACTTGTACTTCAAGGACCGCACTGGTGACACCTATAAGTGGAAGGGGGAGAATGTGGCTACGGCTGAAGTGGAGGATGCCATGAGTCCAGGAGTGCAACAGCGGGCTTCTGTTGTATATGGCGTGTCGGTAAGTAGAATTTTTATAATATAGTTACTTGGGGATTCTTTGTACCGTTTTGTTTGTTTGTTCCAACTTGTTGATTAACTCCCTTTTCTTCGAGGCGCCTACCTGGTTTCACATTATCTTTGAATTGAATCGTTTAAACCGTATTCAGTTTACTTTAATTAGACTTATAACTTCATTTCTTCCATCCTAAAGCGGAGACCACTCCGCCAGCGCGCGGGCTAGCAAGCAAGGGAACATCGTTTCATCTCTTTACATATTTAGGTTCACACCGTGGGCTACCGACTAAGACCAAACCGCTACCTTGAATAACTCATGATTTTGTTTTTTATTGCAGATTCCACAGACAGAAGGCAGGGCAGGAATGGCGGCCATCGCGGATCCGGACAGGACACTAGACTTCCAGAGGCTAGCCAAACATCTGGACGACTCTCTGCCGTCTTACGCTAGGCCTCTGTTCTTGAGAATATTGAATGACATAGAAATTACAGGTACATAGAATTTTTTTATATATTAATTCAGATAAGTGGTAATAGTCTATTGCCTCGTGGGACCTGCAGTTCGATGTAAATGTAGTTTCATAGATTTCTCATGATACAAGTACATTTTTGTCTATTGCTTGTTGATTGTGAATAAAAGGACTGCCATGCTCAAGCGTCCTCTCTAAAAGAACATTCATTTGAAGTACATGACTGTAGATTCGATTATATTTCACTTTTGAGTTGTTCTTCTGAATAATGTTGAATACATTGCATAAAACATCTAAGATTTATCTTACACCATTAACAAATTAAAACCTGAACAAAATGAGCTATTCATTCATAGCTACGTAAGATTTCTATAATATATGTAGGTTTATAAGGAAGTTGGTAATGCTTTAACTGTTTATTATTTCGTTTTCAGGAACATTCAAGCTAAAGAAGTTGCAGTACCAGAAAGAAGGTTTCGACCCGGAGGTTATAAAAGACCCATTGTACTTTAGAGTGGGTAAAGACTTCGTTCCTATCACTCAGCAGATGTTCTCAGAAATATGCAGCGGCAAAGTGAAGTTGTAAGGCGCTTTATAAAGATGTCATTGATGTTAAAGACGTAGTCATGTAGATAATTTTGTTGTGGTGTTTAGTTAAATTACTATGGAGTGACAACAGCTAATTAGTTCGAGTTATTTTATACTTTCTGCTTTATATAGGGTCGAGACAATCTCAGTTATTTCAATTCAGAATATTGTGACAAAGTGCAGATCGCACGTATGAATCAATATAATAAATGAATTTAGGTACTAAGATTTTCGTGAGGACTTGATTGCTTATTAAATTAAACATTACTACAAAAAATAATAAAAGTACGTATGTACTTAAAATAAGATAAAAAACTGAGAAATCTACTATGTAACTATAACTTGAATTCATCACTATTACACTTGCAGCAATATGGCTTTTATAGAAATATTCTTGTCATCTTAATTCGCAGAATTTGTAAATAAAATTCTTGAATTGTGTCAAATTGGATAATGGTATTATGCATATATTTGAAATTATCGTAGATTTTATGTTCGGTCCCATTCCTTTCATAATTATTTTATCATTGTTCCTTTGTAAGTTCTAAGTAGATCAAATTATACGAAATGAGTACTTCAAATTGTGATAATATTAACTTTGGAAAAATCCTTTTTAGTTGTCTAGGTAGGTAATAATTAGATAGAGAAACGTACTGCTTTCTCTGCGAATGTAAATAACAGCATATTAAAACCTTTTATCATTTTGAATGTAGTATGTTGATGAAAACCCGTATAACTTAGGTAAGCTGATTTACTTATACAATTATATCAAAGCTTACATATAAATTAATATCTATTACTGTTTTTAGGAAATATATTAATTTAGTACTCTGTGTAATTTCGATGTTACAATAATTGTTTTCAATGTAGCAGTGCTTAAAGTAAACAAAAGCTATACAGCTAGAGCCAGAGAGAGTTCATTGGCAAATGTGATAAGATAAATAATGTAATTAAAATTTTGTTTAGCATGAAAGTGATAAAATTAAAGCCTATTTCTCTGACTTATGCTAATTCACATTTGCTATAATCTCTCTTGCTAGCGATGTAGTCTGTGAAAAATTTAAAGCTGTAGAATACGCAGAGTGCAAGAAATGTTAATTTGTTGTGTAGCAAAATGGTGACTAAAATAATTAAAATCGTAAGGGTGCTGGGTATCTTGAATTGCGAACAATTTAAGATACTGAGTTATTCATGATAACGAAATGTTTGAATTTGTTTTGGGTAATAACAGGGTGGCGGCAATTTTAGAATTGTTACCAAGTATGAGGCATTCAATACAGCAAGTTAGGAAAGAGAAGTTGAATTTAGTTATATACATTTAGGCGTCTTGTCACATAGTAAAGTTACTTAGTTTTCAGAACATTCCATCTAGATCTTTTCACTGAGATATTAGGTGCCTTTCTATCAGAAATCACATGCTTTATCTTTAGAAAATCCCATGGCATTAGCAACAACTGAAAAAGCATCTAAAGGTATAAATAGAACATCATATTTAAAACAACACTTTTAGATACACTAGGATAGATTATATGAATTTGTTTCGAAGGTATTTTGTGCATCACCCATATTAAACACATTAAATAATAAAAGGTAAAATCATATTATTAACCTACTTTAGGTACACCATACCTGATAATGTGATATTTGATGTGCAATGTACCCTTATGGTAAACTTAGATGAAATTGTATAGCTTAGAGATTTGCTTGTCAATTTAACATTTCTAGTTTGCCTCAGAAAACATGTAATGGAGGATAAATAAGCCTCAAATTGTAAATAAATACAATAATAAACGATGTATGCGTTTTATTTCTTTCCCTCTATGAAGTGATTTAATCATGCTAATAATTAGTTCAATATCAGGTGACAAATAAAATCGCGCTTTAAATATTATAAATGGTATCAGTAGTATAAAGCTCTGCAAATGAGACCGAAAAGGAGAATTATCCTAGTGAAATTATCGCTGGTTTGAATAACTCACAAAGAGTCACTGCAGAAATTACATACACAGACTTTTTTAGAAACGTCTTTCAAGTCATCAGAAGATGGACTGTCTAGGTGTTGATGGAATCTATGATGTGATGGGCTAAAAACTGGTCATTTTTAAACACTCGCGTTTTATACTCATTTTATTAATTATCTGAGGCCGGGTCAAAACACGATAAATTTATAAAGATATGTGATTACCTTTATTTTGCCCGACGTTTCGACCCAGTTGCATAGGCCGTGGTCGCGGGAAGACTAGCCAGCAAGCTAGACTAGCGGGAAGTCCGTCACAGCTAAAATGTCTGTCTACCCTCACAATTGGAATTTTTGTTAATTCATAGCACGACACACTACACTCTCACACTATCCGAAGACACATCCGCAGTTACGCCACGCGAATATAATCCCATGATTACTGGTTCCCATGTTTCTGACAGCCTAAAACCATCCTCACGATTGAAATTATTGGGATGTTTTTTAATTTCAATAGCCTCACGAACAACTCTGGGATAATAATGTTGTTCCGTGGAGATGATTTGAGGCTGATGTAATTCAATCCAATGGTTTGAACCAGACCTCAGGTGTTCCGCTATCGCTGACTTTTGTGGTTACCTATTCTTTACAGCTGCTATGTGCTCCTTGACCCGTTCCTGGACACTTCTTTTTGTTTGGCCAATGTAAACTTTACCGCAACTGCATTGAATTTTATAAACACCCGGGTTTTGAAAAGGGATAACATCCTTCGCGCTCCGTAATTTGCTTGCTACTTTGAATACTGGTTTAAAAAAAGGTAATCACATATCTTTATAAATTTATCGTGTTTTGACCCGGCCTCAGATAATTAATAAAAACTGTTTACCAATATTCCATAATAATTTTAATGCCATATTCACAACCTTAATACAGTGTCCAAGTACGTGCTCCAACAATCTAGAGTACCCGCCACATACGGTGGCAGTTGGAGGCGTCGCCACAGTCGCGTAATCCAGTGTTGCCAGTAAACACGCCAAAACTAGCACTCACTGTGCCATACGGCTCGATACATTATATTGAGGTTTCATTTGTAACGATCTTTGGTTGCAGAGCTATAAACTCAAATAAAACAAATTAATATATCT
This sequence comes from Leucoptera coffeella, assembly GCA_030578115.1. Lineage (NCBI taxonomy): Eukaryota > Metazoa > Arthropoda > Insecta > Lepidoptera > Lyonetiidae > Leucoptera > Leucoptera coffeella. Next base: position 82,847 of record JAMBLF010001263.1, read on the forward strand.
AAGTCAAAATATGTTTATTTAAAATAGGCCCTATCACAAGCTCTCTTTGAAAGTTATCTTATGATCTAAGTATAAATTAAAAAAACTATTTCAAACATGGCACTGAGCATTGTCTTTACATATTTTTTACCGAGGTTAGATTAGCGGAGACCCTAGCTTGGAGAAGAACTAACAAGAAACTCCGGAAATCAATTTATTATAATCACCCTTAACAAACATAAAAATTACAAAGAGTGGGCAAAAAACACAACGCTGGTAATACTAAATTTACCTTTCATACAAAATAACACGCAATTGCGGAAACGTCAAATTTAGTTCCAAGTTTGGCTACTGCCACCGTATGTGGCGGGTACTCTATTTGGAATTACATTTCAACGTGTAGACTTTTTAGTGAATCTTGTAGAACCCGCCACATAAGGTGGCAGTAGCCAAACTTGGAACTAAATTTGACGTTACCGCCATTGCGTGTTATTTTGTATGAAAGGTAAATTTAGTATTACCAGCGTTGTGTTTTTTGCCCACTCTTTGTAATTTTTATGTTTGTTAAGGGTGATTATAATAAATTGATTTCCGGAGTTTCTTGTTAGTTCTTCTCCAAGCTAGGGTCTCCGCTGATCTAACCTCGGTAAAAAATATGTAAAGACAATGCTCAGTGCCATGTTTGAAATAATAGTTTTAAGAGATTCGCGATTTATACTCATGATATAAGATATAAGGGTGTGTATAAGATTGATTGCAGCTGTAGGAAATTCTACGTCGAACACACTAAACGGTCTATTGCGGACAGAGTGAAGGAACACATAATATATGTAATATATAATAAGAAGGATAAGTCCCGTTAATTATTAATCATGTTTGAAATAGTTTAATAAACATATTTTGACTTTGATATATTAATTTGTATTATTTGAGTTTATAGCTCTGCAACCAAAGACCGTTACAAATGAAACCTATAATGTATCGAGCCGTATGGCACAGTGAGTGCTAGTTTTGGCGTGTTTACTGGTAACACTGAATTACGCGACTGTGGCGACGCCTCCAACTGCCACCCTATGTGGCGGGATCTCTAGCATTCACTAGAGTACCCGCCACATACGGTGGCAGTAGCCAAACTTGGAACTAAATTTGACGTTTCCGCCATTGCGTGTTATTTTGTATGAAAAGTAAATTTAGTATTACCAGCGTTGTGTTTTTTGCCCACTCTTTGTAATTTTTATGTTTGTTAAGGGTGATTATAATAAATTGATTTCCGGAGTTTCTTGTTAGTTCTTCTCCAAGCTAGGGTCTCCGCTGATCTAACCTCGGTAAAAAATATGTAAAGACAATGCTCAGTGCCATGTTTGAAATAATAGTTTTAAGAGATTCGCGATTTATACTCATGATATAAGATATAAGGGTGTGTATAAGATTGATTGCAGCTGTGGGAAATCCTATGTCGAACAGACTAAACGGTCTATTGCGGACAGAGTGAAGGAACACATAATATATGTAATATATAATAAGAAGGATAAGTCCCGTTAATTATTAATCATGTTTGAAATAGTATAATAAACATATTTTGACTTTGATATATTAATTTGTTTTATTTGAGTTTATAGCTCTGCAACCAAAGATCGTTACAAATGAAACCTATAATGTTTCGAGCCGTATGGCACAGTGAGTGCTAGTTTTGGCGTGTTTACTGGTAACACTGAATTACGCGACTGTGGCGACGCCTCCAACTGCCACCTTATGTGGCGGGATCTCTACCTAGAGATCGCGCCACATACGGTGGCAGTTGGAGGCGTCGCCACAGTCGCGTAATTCAGTGTTACCAGTAAACACGCCAAAACTAGCACTCACTGTGCCATACGGCTCGATACATTATAGGTTTCATTTGTAACGGTCTTTGGTTGCAGAGCTATAAACTCAAATAAAACAAATTAATATATCAAAGTCAAAATATGTTTATTAAACTATTTCAAACATGATTAATAATTAACGGGACTTATCCTTCTTATTATATATTACATAATATATTATGTGTTCCTTCACTCTGTCCGCAATAGACCGTTTAGTGTGTTCGACGTAGGATTTCCCACAGCTGCAATCAATCTTATACACACCCTTATATCTTATATCATGAGTATAAATCGCGAATCTCTTAAAACTATTATTTCAAACATGGCACTGAGCATTGTCTTTACATATTTTTTACCGAGGTTAGATCAGCGGAGACCCTAGCTTGGAGAAGAACTAACAAGAAACTCCGGAAATCAATTTATTATAATCACCCTTAACAAACATAAAAATTACAAAGAGTGGGCAAAAAACACAACGCTGGTAATACTAAATTTACCTTTCATACAAAATAACACGCAATGGCGGTAACGTCAAATTTAGTTCCAAGTTTGGCTACTGCCACCTTATGTGGCGGGATCTCTACTGAATGTCATAAACGTCAAGAGCAGCCCAATAACGATACCCATTCATTAGAATATCCAAAATAGTACGCTGTAAGGGACAATAAATTACCTACAAGGAATCCCACCACCAATGAATAATTTTCGGAGATAAAAAATTAATGATTAATGTAATATTCGTCTGTCTTGAATATGTAATAGAGCGTTTAATTTTTTTCTTTCATCATGTCCTAACATTATTAATTTGATATAATAGTCTGGCTAACGAAAGTATGTAGAGATCGCGCCACATACGGTGGCAGTTGGAGGCGTCGCCACAGTCGCGTAATTCAGTGTTACCAGTAAACGCGCCAAAACTAGCACTCACTGTGCCATACGGCTCGAAACATTATAGGTTTCATTTGTAACGATCTTTGGTTGCAGAGCTATAAACTCAAATAAAACAAATTAATATATCAAAGTCAAAATATGTTTATTATACTATTTCAAACATGATTAATAATTAACGGGACTTATCCTTCTTATTATATATTACATATATTATGTGTTCCTTCACTCTGTCCGCAATAGACCGTTTAGTCTGTTCGACATAGGATTTCCCACAGCTGCAATCAATCTTATACACACCCTTATATCTTATATCATGAGTATAAATCGCGAATCTCTTAAAACTATTATTTCAAACATGGCACTGAGCATTGTCTTTACATATTTTTTACCGAGGTTAGATCAGCGGAGACCCTAGCTTGGAGAAGAACTAACAAGAAACTCCGGAAATCAATTTATTATAATCACCCTTAACAAACATAAAAATTACAAAGAGTGGGCAAAAAACACAACGCTGGTAATACTAAATTTACTTTTCATACAAAATAACACGCAATGGCGGAAACGTCAAATTTAGTTCCAAGTTTGGCTACTGCCACCGTATGTGGCGGGTAGAGATCCCGCCACATAAGGTGGCAGTTGGAGGCGTCGCCACAGTCGCGTAATTCAGTGTTACCAGTAAACACGCCAAAACTAGCACTCACTGTGCCATACGGCTCGATACATTATAGGTTTCATTTGTAACGGTCTTTGGTTGCAGAGCTATAAACTCAAATAAAACAAATTAATATATCAAAGTCAAAATATGTTTATTAAACTATTTCAAACATGATTAATAATTAACGGGACTTATCCTTCTTATTATATATTACATATATTATGTGTTCCTTCACTCTGTCCGCAATAGATCGTTTAGTGTGTTCGACGTAGGATTTCCCACAGCTGCAATCAATCTTATACACACCCTTATATCTTATATCATGAGTATAAATCGCGAATCTCTTAAAACTATTATTTCAAACATGGCACTGAGCATTGTCTTTACATATTTTTTACCGAGGTTAGATCAGCGGAGACCATAGCTTGGAGAAGAACTAACAAGAAACTCCAGAAATCAATTTATTATAATCACCCTTAACAAACATAAAAATTACAAAGAGTGGGCAAAAAACACAACGCTGGTAATACTAAATTTACCTTTCATACAAAATAACACGCAATGGCGGTAACGTCAAATTTAGTTCCAAGTTTGGCTACTGCCACCTTATGTGGCGGGATCTCTATAAATTGTTATTTTCTAAAATAAAAATCATAGAGTACCCGCCACATAAGGTGGCAGTTGGAGGCGTCGCCACAGTCGCGTAATCCAGTGTTGCCAGTAAACACGCCAAAACTAGCACTCACTGTGCCATACGGCTCGATACATTATATTGAGGTTTCATTTGTAACGATCTTTGTTTGCAGAGCTATAAACTCAAATAAAACAAATTAATATACCAAAGTCAAAAGTCAAAATATTTTTATTCAAAATAGGCCCTATCATAAGCTCTCTTTGAAAGTTATTTTATGATCTAAGTACAAATTAAAAAAACTATATATTGACAAAAGGAATATATATGAGTGAAGTGGAAGGGCGGTTACGTAGGGGCTGGCCTAATAAACATATATGTAACAGTCAGATAGACGCTATATTGAAAAAAGGTGACGTTAGGAGTACCTATAACTATATATATACTGTATTAGAGAATGTATGAATGTCAATGAAGCGAAAGTGGTCTGTCAGGATCGGGACAAGTGGGGATCCGTGATCTCTGCCTACCCCTCTACAGGGAATCAGGCGTGATGTGTATGTATGTATGTAAAAAAACTATTTCAAACATGGCACTGAGCATTGTCTTTACATATTTTTACCGAGGTTAGTTCACCAACCATTTCGGCTGCTCAAGATGCCACGTCATGAAGACCACGACCGCTCTGATAAGAGCGTAACTCTGATAAGAAACTCCAGCGTAACGATTGAGAGTTTGGCTAGAAGTACTCTAAGATATAGAGTCAGCAGTTGGAGAGTCGCCCAGTGTTGCCAGTAAACACGCCAAAACTAGAAGCCATACTCGAACATTATAAGAAACGATCCAGAGAATATCAATTCAAAATATTACAAAATAATCAGCCCTTTGTAAGTTATTTTAACTAAGTACAAATAAAAAAAAATATTACAAAGAGTGGCCGGCCTAATAAGACAAAAACACAGATAGACGCGCTGGTACCTATACTAGAAATTTACCTTGTCATACAAAATAATCACGCATGGCATGGCGAGGTTAGAAACGTCAAGATGCCACGTCATAGTTCGTAACGATTGAGAAGAAGAAGTTTGGCTACTGAAATCCACCTTATGTGGGCAAAAAACACAACGCGTAATACTAGATTTACCTTTCATACAAAATAACACGCAATACTCTACTACTAGATATAATCGTACATTTATGTTGACGTTATCTTGACTACCGAATGTCAGCATTCACGCAGGAAGTTGTGTCAGTCAAAATAGTATTCTGAATGTTGTTTTTCTTGCTGCATTTTCCAATTCGACAATTTTAGTAAAAAACGATTGGAAGTGTAAATTTAATTAGTAATAAAATACAGTAATGAATATCTTGAATTAATAGCATTTAACATTTGAAATGTTGACTTTGATAAAAATATTGAAATTCACCATATCACCTAAGCAAAGTTAACAGCCTCATTTGTGTAATTAGTAATTACTTGGTAAAATTCGTAAAAACGACAATAACTTTCAAGGCAAAAGAAAACCTGTTTTCATATCGACGTTTATTTGGTGCAAGTTAGTTTTTCTTCTGATAGTGCAATCGTGTCGACACCAATGTTACGATGTTTGCTAGTCTTAAAAGTAAGATAAAAGAAGAGACAGGTAGTGACCTAAGCAAGTTAACCAGCAGCTGGCGAACTGGATCATTTCTTGGAAAGATTACACAAAGAGATGATTCTGTAAGTACACATCCATGTAAAATATTAGAAATTGAGTCAATAGTATAGCAGATTTGAAACATTGACTAAAATCAGGACTGATCTACACATTAGTCCTTGTGTTACAGCCTCTGGTTTAGTACTGTTTTACATGACTTTATTGTAAGTGGAACCTGAAAAATGAATACTGTGATGATGATCAGCAAAGACGTAGAAATAGTATTCTAAGTATTGCCAAACAATATAGTGTGGTGTATTTATTGATAATTATATTCGCTTTATTTTCAGACCTCTAACACATCTCCAACAAGCTCATCAGCTGACCAAGGAGATTCTACTGTGGAGGTTAGTTTCTAATTTGTTCAAGAATCTTCTGTCATTTTTATTTACTTGGTGACAATGCCTAGTTTAGTAGAACTCTGACAGAGAACTCCACAATGAATAAACTATTTTGCTTGATGCTGCTGCCTATTCTAGCCATCTTATTATTCAATGTTTCTTCAAGAATTATTCCTGTTATTGGGACTTCGTTAAGTTGCAATGTTGCATATCATGAGATAATAATTAGAATTTATTAGTTTTTTGTTTATTAACCCATCCAGCGTTCGCGCGAGAGTAGATCGAGAATACCGAAGTGTCACGGATTGGTTATAACTTCTTTGTTCTTTGAAATATGACAAGATTTGACCAACAGAAACACTTTTGCCAACTAAAAAGCTGTTACCTATGAAAGGAATCCAGATACCTCCCAATCTTCATTCTTAATTCCTTTTATAGGTAACAGGACGCTCGAGAGGTTAACCTTGATTCATTTCTATGCAAGAAAAATTTTTTGGTATTTCTTCTTAATCAACAAATGGATAAACATATAATTACTCTCTATCAAGGTATCAAATTAATAAACAATACATCATTTTCAAACCCTTCTAGTCAATATCACCACAACTGGAGTCATACATATCAGAGAGAACCGGGGGCCAAGTTGACCAGATAGCGTTGCAGCAACAGTACTCTAGCCAACTGGAAGCAAAGTTGAAAGAAAGAGATGCAACATGGGAGAAGAAGATAGAAGAGCTGAAGCTGTCTCTCAACGCCTCACAAAGTAATTATATTTCATTAAATGTAAACTCTGTTAGTCAGTACTCAATGTGACAGGTAGTATTCCTTTACTAGATAGCGTAGCTGACTATTGTCTATTCCAAAGAAAAGGGGATTCATATATGGATGATAAAATTGTGAAAAAGGCATAAAAGCTTCTAGATTTTATCACACGTATCTCAAGGTCCTTTAAGTGGAAGGAGACATTCATCTATCTTTTTAACACCCTTGTAAGGTCACAATTAGAATATGTATCTCCTATCTGGAACCCTCATTACAAAGTGCATGTGAATAGAATAGAAAGAGTGCAGAAGCAGTTCCTCAGAATGCTAAATAGATACATACTTATGGATATTTACGCCTCTACATCCCTAACTGGATAGGCAAAAACTATCCATATAGCCTATAAATATTCCATATAAATATCCATAGCCATCTGGAATAATCCTGACTAATCTCTTTTGCTTCATTAAAGTCTCTATGAACCTATGTTCAACGAATATCTCAAATTACCATTTCCTTATTTTAGGTGAGGAGGCTGCAGCAGCCCATGCGGTAGCTCGTACAGCAGCAGCCGAAGCTGCAGCGGCTATATCGGAGAGAGATGCCTTGAAAACACAACTGAATGAGCTTAGAGAGAGGCTGGCTGCGGCTGAACGGGCTCAGGATAGATTGGATACAGTCACTGTTAGTTGGGTTATTGGATTCTATAAATAATATATTTATTTATTTATATCTAACGTCTGCTTTTATGGTTTCATACAGAGACATGAGTGTCTGGAATTTTTTACTCGTATCCTTTTATTCTTTTAATTTTTATTGTTATTGATACCCATGAGTCAGAATTAAAAAAATCTGACTCATGGGTATCGCAATCTAAATGTTTATTAAATTCGATTTGCTTTAAGAAAGTAAATAATGAGAAAACAATTCACATTTTCATTCACATTCAAACAAACAATTCACATTCTCCAAATATATGAAATAATGAACTAAATAGGCAAATTAGGTTGCAAACGAAGCACTTTGGTAAATTAATATGGTGAGAAGCCAAGCATTCATAACAAATAAAAAGCTACATTCCAGACAGATCTTTCTTATCGTTTATAATTGACTATACTAGTGTCACACCTTAGCATTCAGAGGTTTAATGATTATTATTTATTTATTATTATTATGATTATTTGTTTCTTTTCAATCTTAGTCACAGCTTCTTTCAAACCGCAACCTCCTATAACCTATAACCGCCAAGTGTGTATGAGAAGATGTATGAGTGTCAATGAAGCGAAAGTGGTTTGTCAGGATCGGGACAAATGGGAAATCTCTGCCTACCCCTCTACAGGGAATCAGGCGTGATGTGTATGTATTTGTTTCTGGCAAACTTGGGAAACTACATTGTACATATGCCTGTATTACAGGAGGAAATAGAGCAATCTCGCCGAGAATGGGCAATGGAGAAAGCCAAGCTACAAGCGGCACTTAGTACTGCAGAAGCGAGGGTGTCTGATCTTCAGGATGAGTTGCAGTTAGTAAAGGCCGCTTTGCCACCTGAAAGCCCGCACCACGCTATGACCGATGATGGTGAGTTAGTTATATTTTGCACTCATTTTAGGTGATTAATAACTAACGGGACTTATGGCGTTAGTTTTTATATAATAAAGTTACCTTTATTAACTCGACGTTTCGGCTACGTTGGAGCAGCCTTGGTCACGGGTAGACTGATATATAAACTGATATACAAAAACGCAATAAGTCTCGTTAGTTATTAATCATGAGTATAAATTGCGAATCTCTGAAAACTACATTTTAGGTGGACTGGGAATAGTTAGATTAAAATCAACTGACTTGTTCCTTGCTTGTATCCAATCAATAGGTTAGATAGTTCAGTAGTTATTCTTGTGAAGTGAATTGTAATATTATGACCATGTCGCAGATAATATAGCAAAGTGGTTCTCGAATGCCGGCCGCGTCTCGGTAATCATAGTATAAGACGCCCCCTGCTAGGTAGACGGATAACTGAAAAAGGTCACTGGTAGTGGTTCGCTAAGGGCCACGAGTGATCGTGTTTTGTAACGTACCCTTGGGGAGGCCTACGTGCAGCAGTGGACTGACATAGGCTGATTGATTGCTTTCCCTTGCAGATAAGCGTCAAGTGACGGACACAGGTAGTGCAGATTTAGACCGCATGTACAGGGAGCGAGCGGTCCTGTCTCGGCAGTTGCAGGAAGCCAAGATGGCTTTAGCTGATGTCAAGACCTCCTGGAGTGGTCAGATCGCTTCTCTGGAGACGCAGGTATTGTGAGCTTTATGATATGTAAATAATATAATGTATGATTAATATTTAACGGGCCTTATCGCGTAATTTTTTATATAATAAAGGTTATTACATAAAAACTTACGCGATAAGTCCCGTTAATTATTAATCATGAGTATAAATCGCGAATCTCTTAAAACTATAATATAATGTATGTAAGATTTAAGTGTGATTGGAACGTGGAAGATGTGATATGGATTTCTAATTATGGATTTTAGGTGGTTATAGAATTACTACCTTCGTAATTGCGGAGATGGAAACCGGAACCTCTGACTTCCCCGCTAGGGTTAGGGTTAATGCGTTGTTTTTGTTATGTTTTGATTTCTGAAGGTAGTTCTGTGGAGTTTAATTTATATGGTAGGGTTTAATTTAGAGGTCAATTTTTGGTGATATAATGTAGAGTTTCATTACGTTTATCATATAATTTGAAATTTAAATTAAAAATAAAACTTAAATTAATTTTCCGAAAGTGTTTTATGCTAATATTTGCAAAGGAATAGCCTGATCAAAGATTATTGTAAAGAAATAATTGAAAAGCAGGTAAGTTAATACGGAATGTTGCATGCGTGCATGTAAAATGGATCTCTGGTTTGCACATAACCTATTAAACTTATTATCTAAAATTAATATAAGAATTTTTTACGATAAATATGTGAGTTTCTTCCCGAATCAAAATTCGTATGTATCCTTTTATATTAAGTAACACCATATATTGCTCATCAAGTTACAGTGTAACACTTTGATTATACTTACCCATGTTTGGGTCTCCATAATCCAAAATTGCGTATACACGCCAAGGCCGTCTCCATATATAGGAGTAGGCATATATAATAACCATCTTCATACACTTTGTATGCCCAAATATCTCGTGAGGGGTAGTTGTATAAAGCGTTGCATAGGTGGCGCGACTGTCGCGGCAGGCAGGCGAAGAAGGCGCCGAACGACGCAGAGTGGAAATGGAAAAGCGGGAAATGCAAGAAAAACTCATCAACTTGACAGCCGAGTTGGAGAAAACCAAACAGAACCTCGCTAATAGTGAGGCTAAGGTAATTTCTAGAGGTTTTTTTATATGCTTAAGCTTTTTACTATTCTAGTGTATGTGCTTAAATAGATACTTGTTCTATTTGTAATATTCTTGATATGTCATTTCGTGTGTCAAATTTCTTTTATTGTAATAGAGTTCTTTTGTGTAAAAAATGTGTTAATAGTCGATATTGTTGCTTTTCTTTGTTTATGAAAATAATTGAATACGTGCGAATTGTAGAAAACAATGTTTTTTTTTTCATCCATAAATTGTATACGATCACGTGAAATAAAGACAGGCGTAATATCTGACAACATAAGAAATGATCGTTTGAAATGTACAATTTAGTGTTTTTCTTTATCACATACTTGTAATTGTTGTATTGTTATATGGAGATGTGAGTTTGTAACTTTTTAGTTAGCACCTTAATGAAATTTTAATCTGTTTGGAATAATTAATGCAGCTAAATCTTTCATTATATTCCAATGCACATTATTAAATCAGTTTTTAATGCTTTTGTAAAACTATTTCCTTCCATAAATCCGAACATAATTTCTTCATAACTAATGCTTTGTTTGATTCTATGAGAAATGTTGAAAATTCGCCGACTACGCACTAGTTTTGTTCAATACTATTGCGTAATTACATTTCAAATGGCATTAATTATTCCAAACAACCTATATTCATACAATAGTCTAAACAAATGCCTTTATAACCAGGTGGTGCGTTTGAACAGCGAAGTCCACAATTTAGCGATGGAAGTGAAATCGTTGAGGAGTTCGTCAGAACATGTCGCTGTGAGTCCGAGTCTCTACAGCATTTGAAGTTCCTTTCTTACTGTTAGATGTGCTTGTAGTTTAGTGTGATGAAAATTGTATGAACACCTATTATGTTAGGTTCTTTGGGGAGAAAAGTGGGGTTGGAAAGGCCAAATATCATGTTAATGGTGACTGTAACTTTTTGAATTTAGAAAATATTTTCAAGGTAATTAATAGGTGTTCTTATACTTATTTTCAAATTAGCTAAGCGATGTATAAGGCAACCCAAGGTTTTGTTTATAAATCTCATTTCAGTATGAAAGTACAAGAAAAAGAGTGCACATTTAAATTTATATAGTATAAAAAAGTTATTATTATTGTTACGTTTACTATTGTGATTTATGTGTCATGGTCTATAAAAAAAGTGAATATTTTTCTCCGTTATGAAATGACATAGTACAAATAAGAAATTTTCGTCCAGAATTTTAATGTGCAATTGAAAATGTTTAGGTATATTTTGCAATTAGTTTTAGTTAATAACAGGGTTTTAGATATTGTTTAAAACAAAAAGTGCAATGAATTCAACAGACCATTTTGATGGCATTTAAAATTTTATTTATATGATTTGTGTGTGCTTGAATATAATTTGTTTTGCTTATTTTATAATTTCATTATTTTGTTTGAAATTTATTTTTTTAAGACATTTAATAATGTTTTTTCTGTAATAGATACGAGCACAACGCATAAAATAAAATATACAATATATTAAAATACGAAAATTTTAAATAAGATTTAATGGAAAGTTCAACTTATTTTTTGTGATTTATTATTAGTAATAAATAAATTCCTAATATTTACATTCCAATTTACTCACGGCTTAGTCACTATAATATAATACTATGCTTAGTACAATCTTTGACTATATTAGGCATAAAATATTTTATCCTAGCTTATCTTAATAGATACAATAAATAAATATCACGTGAATGATAGTACTAGATTAGATAACAAGATAAGAGAGGGTTATTCAATCATTTTGTTACCATTTTATTTTGAGGCTCTTCAGTTTTGTTTATTTTATAAAATTTATTTAGAAATGTTTAATAAATTATTGATTAACATATAATAAATTTTACTATTGCATTTTATTAGTTGTAAGTGACTTATAAACTAAATATTAAGAACTAGGTAATCTATGCTGCATCCAATAAGATATTGCTTTTAGTTTAATGTTTTCGGCAATATAATGCACTTGCTCAGTCATGTAATATTACTACTGATATAAAAATGTATTTGTGGCCAGTAATCTTTATAACTTTATTGGGTTTAGTCGTGTGTTAAACTTGATTTCAATGTAGTATTTACACAGTTTTCTGCTTATTTCAATATTTATAAAGGTGTGTACTTATTTAAATGTTTGTTTTACAATATTGGTTAAGATTTTGTAGCACATGTGTGTTTTATTAATAAATTTTATTTTCACTTTCTCTTTGGTTTTCTTTTTTCCGTTTAGATTTATTTTTATTACGTCGATACGTTTTTTTTGTATGGGTTTATGTGTAATGTACATTTTTTTATTTTTGTTATTATTTTATTGGGTTTGTGGTGATTTAGATAGTGTGGTTTCTTTATTTATGACATTGTTACATAGTATTGAATGAATTCTACATAGACAACATCGGTATCAGCTGGAGTATTAACTGGATTTCGGTTATTGAAATCTCTTAAGAGCTTGAAAAAACTACAGATCTTCGCCCTTATGTTATTTTACTTAATGTTTATTAAATATTAAGTTCTTGCATGACTATTTACTTCTTTATGTATGCGAATATTTTCTTTATACTATATTATATATATGAGCATAATAATACTCGTTTGGTGAATTGTTTTTTTTTACTTCTTTTTATTTTATATAACATTTTTTTAATTTATACTTTGGGTTTGGCTTTGGTATCTGTCACTAACCCGATTATATATTCACTGCAATGCTTGCTCACTAAATTTATTTATATTGAGTGCCACGGGTTAGTTTTTAATTCCATTTAATTGATATCCTTTCATCAATTTTTTCTTCATTACAGACTGAAAAAATGGAGTGGGAAAAGCGAATAAAAGAAGTAGAAGTTGAAAAAGAAGAATTGTTGACAACGTTAGAGAACGAAAGAACTCTAGTAAAGATCCTTCAAGAGAAGTTAGAGAAATCCAGCAGATTATATGACGAGCAACGAGCGAAGAATGATCAGCAGAATGTGGTTATAGCTGAAATTCAACAGGACTACCAGAATCTACAAAAGGAGTTGACCAAGTAAGTCGTAAAACATGGTTCTTTATGCTAATTTCAGCGGTGTGAGGTTCGGTTTCTGACCGTGTGTGGAATAAATAGGCTTCCAAAAGTCACATCATATTTTACCTACATTATAGCTTTTCGATGGAAAATTGTCTATTTGACATTAACGTTTTGGAAATATAAATCCCTAAAACTCACTTTTTAAAAAAGTTAGGTCTTGATGTCAAATTAACGTATTCGTTTACTCAACATTAAAATTCTTTACGGACATCCAGCCACCACGGTTAATTCTACCTATTTTTCGCATTTATATTATCAAACATCTTAATATACAAAAAAATCTTTCAGAGAACGCCGCGAAAAAGACGAAGCCCACCTTCGTAACGCCCACATGTCGCAGAGCGTGGAAATGAGCCAGTGCAACGTGAGATACTTGGAGGACGAGCTGGCTGCCTTCAAGACTAAGATTGCGCAGCTGGAGAACATTGTGGCACAACATAAAGAGGTAAAGTTTTCGAGTACTAACTTGTAAATGGCGACAGGGTTAAACATGGAGTAATTAATTAGAGGAGTTGGCCTTACTATTTGTATGGAAACTAGCGTGGCATTACGCGGAGTGAAACGAGGTACGCGATATGGAGGGGAGATATTACAAGCAATCAAAACACGGCATCGGCCAATCAAATTAGGTATCTTCTTTCTACTAAACATTTTTAGACTCCACACCAATTAAAACACGCCATTTGGACTCCGCACCGCGTAAGGAGACCGCTCCTTACGTCGGGTCCTCTTTATATTTGGTCCGTGGGGTTAACCAGCTGGAGCCCAAGCCTACTAATGTAGGTTAGCCAAAAGAGTTGTATCTCAATCGTACCTTAGTAGCAGTAATTTGACACTTTTGCAATTCCTCTAACAACTGTACGCCACTGAAGTGCTGTTAAAATTATTTTTGCTATTCATATATTGTTTTGACAGTTTGTCTATGCTCAATCGTAAATGTATAATTAAACACTGTTTCTTCATCTTCAACTTTCGTTTGATGCATTCCTAATGCTACAATAGTGTCGCAGTAATATCATAGTTGCATCGCAGTTGTTTTGTAGACATAGTTTTAATTAATGGACTAGAGTCGCTGTTAGGTTAGGTGCTGTCTTAACATGTGGATATCGTGGTGGTCGTAGAATCATTCACTTTAGTTTTGGAGATGGATACATGAATATGGATGGCTACTTCACAATCCGTGTGATTTTTTTGAAGAAACTCTTAAATTAAATTGTTTATAATACCAAACCAAAGTTATGTATTCGTTTATTATGGTATGATTAATTATTCTAAATTGCCAATATTTCAGAACCAAGCGGCTTGCATGCTTATCAAAGAGCAAGAGGAAAAACGGAAAGAAGAAATCGAAACGCTGCGCCTCAGGGTGGCAGAGTTACTGAATGGAGAAGAAAAGCTGAAGAAGATTGTAGAAGATTTAGAAACTGATATCTGTGATAAAAATAAGGTAAGTCCTTGTAGTTCTTAGATGGTTATAATTAACATACATAGGTCTCTGGCTACACAAACTCCAGTTTTCAACTGATAGTCGCATATCTAACGTGGTGCAACGATAGTAAGTTAATGGCCATTTACAAATGGTAAGTGTTACTTTTTCAGAGGGATGAATGGCTTTTTTAACGATGTTTTCCTTTACTGTATAAATGTGAAGTAATGCGTTATTAACAACTTATTTAATTGACTTATAATATTTACTTATATTTGTTCATTCGAATAATGTGTAATTGTTCAAACTTTCAGAAAATTAAAAACTTTAGAGAATCGAATATCGGATATGAAGAAAACTCTGCAAAGGGAACTTCAGAATCAGAATAACAAGTCTGACTTAACGTCGGCAGAGGAACAAGAGATTAGTAGAAGGTCAGTATATAGTTCTAAAGATAAGGCTAGTTTAAATATAGCATAAATATTCTTACATTTGTAATATTCGTACGTTCAATTATAGTCAACTGAACGACGCGTTTCTAATTCGTCTTTCATTTCGTAAACTCTTACGACAAACAGGGTACGAAAGCATCTCAATTATTTCAGCTTGTTCTTATCTTCATAGAACTTATCTATTAACTTCATTACTTCAGCGTTACCTATATATATATATATATACATACACATCACGCCTGATTCCTGAGAGGGATAGGCAGAGATCACGGATCCCCATTTTTCCCGATCCTGACAGACCACTTTCGCTTCATTGACACTCCCCATCATTTCATTGACCCTTCTAATACACACTTGGCGGTTATAGGTACTCCTAACATCACCCTTTTTCAATATAACTTCTATCTGACTGCCATATGTCTTATTGGGCCGTCCCCTACGTAACCGCCCTTCCACTTCACTCAGATATATACCTAAATACAACTACATAATACCTAATGCCTTATACAAATCTCGTCTGCAACTTTCTCACAGTTGTTTTAACTTATGTAGCGTATATTATCCTAATAAATACCTCTGTTTACAGATATTTAAAGCACGTGGTCCTAAAATTCTTTACGGGTCGGGAGTTGGAAGCGAGGCAACTGACTCGGGCCCTTTCAGCTTTGCTTCGACTGACGGCACATGAGGAAGCTTTACTAAGGGCAGCTTTGCCTTCAAGACACGGTTTGGCTGCCTGGTTACCCTCGTTAGGTAACAATACTTGATCATAAAACGTGTTGTATAGTGTGTCAAGATAAAAAAAAACATGTAAAACAATGTTAAAACGCGAAAACAGATGATTACGCGGTATACTCGTATATGGTTTTTATAAAGTATGTGCTGTATTCTTTTAAATGATCTAGAATGAAGCTACTTCGTTATTAGTTAAATTATTTTGGCAATGCGTGAGACTCGGAACTGAATAAATTTAATCGTTGTATCAACTTTATTCCACTATAGTTTAGTAAACATTTCTTAGCGAATCTTTCAGTTAGTATTCTTTTCAAGTAATTTTTTTTAGTTCCTTTTAAATTCAGTGTTTCGCTAGTTGATTGAATGCATTATTTTTTAATTTGTCACATGTTATATTAAATTAGAAATAAGTTGGTGATTAACCATGTTCATGGTTCATTTATTTTGCAATATTAATTGGAAATGTATTATTATGCAGCTTTAATTTAGCGATTAACCTATGTACTGAATTTATACTGTAAAATAATTTATACAGCATTATTGCTTGCAATTTATAGTTACAACGTATTGCTTGCAATTTGTAGTTTATTTATCATTTAGATATTTGCACAGTAAAATGAGATTTAGTCGTTACATGTATTCATTATTATAGTCCTATTTTGCTTTAAACCTACCTGTAGTAATGCACTAGTCAATAATACAGATAATGTTTTTATGAGATGTTAAAATTTGAATGGTAATTTTATTTTCATTCCATTTTAGTTGTTATTGTAATCAATTACTTTTAGTATTTAAAAGCAAAAGTTAAGGCTGATATTGTATTATATATAAAAGTGTTTTTGCAATCAATTAAACTATAAATTGAAAATCACTGATTCCAATTCTAGCTTTATTAATGTATCCCAGATACTTAAAATGTAAGAACAAAATTAATAAATTGCAACATGTAAAAAATGAGGACTTTTTCTTCTCCAAATTGCGTTGTTTGACTCAGATTTATACACTTTTATTTATCAAGACTCCTGGTGTACTTATATTCATACATATACAATCACGTCCTTTAATCCCTTTCGGGCGGACCGAACCTCGGAGACGATATGTTCTAGGTTACTGGTGTACTCGATAAACTGTATGATATCAAGAATATATACAAACAAAAAAGTCCAAGAGTAGAGATTTGTTCTGGAAAGACGACCTGCACAGGTTAGCCGGCATCGAATGGAGACGGCATAGATTTGGGGGAGGCCTACACATACTGATTTACAAACATACTCATTCCAACACTCTTGTAAGCTTGGAAATAACCATCATCTGAAGTATTGCTACTACGGTGAAGGAAAACGTGAGGAAACCTACCTATTCCTCGAAACAGGTAATATTGAGTTGTAAATGGCGACACTGCGCACATTGCGTACTGTCTGGTCAACACGTGGGTTCGAGTTGCTTACAGAATTTGTACTTCCACAATTACGGGGACAGACACGTGAACCTTCGAATTACAAGGGTTAATTGTCGTGAAAATGTTGGTCATGTCTTAAAAAAACATAACTGAGGTTGTGTTGGTATGCATAGCGAATATCGGTGACAGGTACTCTACTGACATACCTCATAATATTTAGTACTTGCTCGTAATTAGAGACACCGATTAAACATATGTCAAGCTAGGTGCTCGCTATACATAATTAGTTTAACACTTGGGCCTTTATCGTCCAATTACAAGTACAATTATAAGTTATAGAATTTAATAATAATAACCAGTAGCAGAGACGTACATTTGAATCTTTTGACTACTCCGCAAGGAAGGGTTAATTCTTGTCTGTGTTGGTTACTAGCAGAAGTTGCGTATAACAATTTATCTGAAGAACCTTACCATGAATAGCTGTCAAATATCAATAGTATTATTTATTGTATTTTCGACTCGGACAAGCACAGAATAAACTAGAATTATGTTTGGATTTTAAGATATTTTTAGATATGATTAGATTTTTGCCATAATGGATTACATTTTCAGTTTTACAAATACAAATAACAATAATATATTAATGAGGAACCTACCTATCCCATAACCATGAATTTACGTAGTGTGAGTCAGTAGAAAACTATTAAAAGATATACAACCAGATTCTTACTTGTACTGTAGCTGTATCATCGATTGAGTAAATTAATGGTGTGGGACCCTGATGCTAGGCGAACATAAAACAGTAGAAAAAAGGTGCTTGAGCACCGAGATAAATTTCAAATTCTAACGTTCGCGGGGCAGTCAACGAATTAATTTAAGTTCACAAATCTTCGAATCGATGCATGGCTGGTAAATAATAAGATTCATTCTTGTACTCTTTAAATATTTCACTTGACAATAAATAAAGCTTTTGATTGGCATTCATATTACTGCTATTCTATCAAAAGTATAAACTATTTTATAAAATCGGTTAAAAAAAAATTTCATCTCACATAATGCCAGTAATGATATATCCGAGTTATGTTGGCATTTAGTTGTGATATTAGTGACGAATTGCTAGCTCAATTCGACGTAGCTCAGTTGTTTGGGCTAGACTATGTGGGTACAGGGTTTAAATCCCGCTTGAGCATGCAGCAATGGAAATTAAGTTTAATGAATTTCTATGTTCATTTTTGTAATAAAAATAGAGTTACGAAATGCATCGAATATTACGGTGAGGAAAAATCATGAGGGATAAGGTCCCCGAACAGGTAATAGTCAGTGCTTGTAAATGGCGACATGGCTTACCACGTGACACATTGGGTACTAACTATCTGGTCAACAAGTGGTTTCGAGGTGGCCATAGAATTACTACCTGCGCAATTGAGATGGTCGTGAACGCATTTGTCTTTTGATGCTAGATCAATAGATACGATTTAGTCACTTAGTAGATCGCCATTCGCGTGCCGGAATACAGCAGTTGATGTGTAAGAATCATCAACTAGGTAGTTTTTTTTTTTCTTTTCAGACTATCATGTTAGTATATATGTAATTGGTAATGCGAATGGTATTTGTAGTTATCGTAAAATATTTTCGCGTAAGTCTTTATTCAGTACTTTTTGGGTGGTTATTTATGCGAGTCCAGTAGCAAGTCGGCTACTTAGGCTATAACCGCCAAGTATTTGTGCTATGTTGCATGGATATCATCGAAGCGAAAGTGCTTTGGCAATATCGACAAATATGGGGATTGATACTTTCATTCTACTTCTTTCTTTTAAGGATTATAGAAGTGAGTGAAGTGTATTTGTCTCTTTATGAAGTATAAGGACGGCGGTGGTAAATGAAAATCAAGAATCACATATTCAGTTGTTTATTATCTATACTGTACTCAAAATTGATCCGAAGATCTGATCACATAGTAATTTCATAAATAACATTACAATGTCATGTACTTTCTGTGATTGATCGTGATAAAAAATGTCACAATATTATAATAGTATTTGTTCACTGGACCGGGTTGACTTACGCAGGTCGTCGGGCGACAACCAGGCTAGGTGCCAACAACTTACAGTACATTGATGAGAGATTATTGTTGCAGTTCATTCGTCAATATATTTACAGTTCATTATTTTGTGATTTACAAATAGATTCTTGAATATAATTAGGTCATCATTACTTCATTTCGATCTATAATAACAGTACTTTATAGTTAAAAATATCACAAAATGAAATATATTATGTGTAAGACACACGCAACATTAGAAATACAACAAAAGAAACATATAAAACCACTAGAAAGGCAGGTCTGACGAGTCCCTTCTAAAACAGGAAGGATACTTTCGATGTTCATATTTCATATAACGGCAATTTCATATTCTTATATCACACTAATTCACTATCAAAATCAAACCATTGTCTTACAATAAATGCGTCAGATCATAAAATTTTGGTTACAAAATAAAAAGATAACAAATAATCATGAAACGATAAATTTCAACAAAAAGTAACTTATCCAAAATAGTACAAGTACGCTTCGGCGGCGGTGTTGTCCCGCAGCGGACGCGCCGCGGCGCAATAAATACAACACGCTTACGTTAATCACTTGGTAATCCCGACGCAGGAATTACTTTATTCATAATATATACCTAAAAATATTAACGGCACAAGTATCCCTCCGACTAAGTTACTAACGTCGTGTCTCTTTATCAGGATTTAGAATCAATTATGTATTATGTATCTTAAATATTTCAATATTTATATATCATTATCAAAATATCCACTAAATGGGAGGAATAAATCAAATTACTCATATGTTACTCTAACATTAATCGCATGACTGATCAACAAAAGGATATGGACTAGGAATATGAGGCGACGCCTCTTCTCACATCACCTCTACACTTAACATACGAACGACGAGAATATAAACTTGATCAAAACTTTAATACTGTTTGTGTCCAAAACAATATATTAGGTTAATGATATCACCGGAGGCGATGACACTTTGTGCATCAAGAGGATCGCTCAGCGAACGAACGGCATCTAGCAAATTCTACGAGGAGCGGCCGAGGGCATATTGTCAGGGCAGCCGGAGCCGCGTCGCTTCCGTCGTGCGCTGGGGCCTACTCTAGAGGGACGGCGGAGTGCGAGATCGCGGTGCGGGGGAAGCGGATACTCTATTGGTGTCTCCTTACTGGGTCTTACGCTACGCTAAGGTAAAACATGTTAACTAGAAGAACATATTTTACAATACACATTAATAAAAAACATAATTCTCACAAAATGCTCACAATAATTAATTAATATACTAAGTATAGGTGACGCAGAATGGGACCGGGCGGCCGCACTCTCTGTATTTACAAGTCGACACATTCACAGGAACTCATATCGTATCTTAAAAAAATATAATCATAATAATAAAAATTTTAAACCTCACTAACTACGTTTTGACGATCTCGATAATAATAATAATATTCAATTATAATAACGCTGCGGTATTTATTCATATTAGAAGATGCGTGGACGCGGCCGTGTCAGTAATCTCACGCCGCCGCTGGCGGGTCGTCACGCTTACGCGGGGGCGAGGGGCGGGGGCCGTGGGGAAGACGGGGCGCCGCGGGGCTGGCGAAGCGAGGGTGGGGTCGCTTGGGTTAGTGCGCGGGTCGCTCGGCGTTAGTGGGAGTGGGTACCGGGGTGTTAGGGCGGGGCGACGGCGGGCGGCAGCTGCACCGGGATGTGGTAGTAGCGGCAGTGCGCGCGGCGACAGGCGCCCGCCGCGGCGTCACGGCACACGACCACGCGGCACCCGATCACTTGCAGCCCGCAACCTAGAAGCACACAACGGCCCAGCTTAGTTCACAGCCCTGGGTGCCAAGAGTGACGAGCGATTCGAGGGATTTCGTTAAGTACGTATCGATACTACTACTAGTGTTATCACTATTAATACACAATTTGTTGCACTAATATCTAGTTATTGAGTTTTGTTCCATTTGGCGTTTCTAGTATCACTATAATGGGGTACTACTTAATTAACTAATATTTACAATCATTATATAATAGTTTTACAACTCGTCAAACTTGGCAAAAATTAGTTTAGTGACGTGACTAATCTCAATTCATATAATCTACTATTACTAGTTCTTATGTATTTAGACTAGATAATTTAAAAAATAGTGTGTAATACTATGGTGAATGTAATTAGGTATTCAGGAATCTAAAATAATGTAATGTCTAATATAGTCTAATTGATAATACTAACAGGCTAGAGAAAGATCGAAGCAACATTCTTTACAATAACAGAGTACCAAATAATTTGCTAAACAATTCTGTTATTCAAAAACAACTAACAAACTGGCTTTTGCTATTATAAGTAAATCTGTTTCTCAATAAATAAGTAAAGGCCTCGCAGTATTCTTAAATAAATCTTTCGCTAGCCTATTTGTAGTCTTGTAACTATTTAGACTTTCAGCTATGCTACGGAACGAGTAAATAAAAGTTATTATTAAACACGAAGATCAGAAAATCTACAGGCTATTTATATCTACAGTGATCAATTAAACTAACATGCAAAGGATTGTCATGGAAGGTCGGAAGGTTGTATGATAATCGAGTCACAAAAGCCGTGACGCTTTCGACTGTTCGTATTTTAAATTTGGAACCAACTCATTGTGCCAATGAACAAAAACTTGTTTTCTAGAAGTCTACAGTGAAAACAATTTGGAACAAAGTTGATTTTCAGTGTATAAACTATGTAATATTACTTAATTATGCGAAAAAGCTGTTTGAATGTATTTAAAAAGTTTCGTAACAAAGAGTCTTCACTGTGCGACAGAGCGCTACTGTAGGTTCTGATTTACCTTCACGAATATGAACAAATCTGCAGGTCCGGCGATTGCAACCGTGCCGATTAAAATCTTGGCACACCGGGAGGGTGTCCAGTAACTGCAAATATGAGAAAGGAGAATCGTCAGCAAAACTTTTTATAACACTCACATGGCCCACCGCACACAGCTGCGCACTAATTAACTCTATCTACCCTTTGCATTGCGTCGCAAATTAGACTCTTAGCGTCTTCGTCAATAGTAAAATAATAAACACTGTACAATACATATTTTGTTACAACAACACGTCATGTTACATATAAATTATAAAATTAGGCCATATCAAAGGCTGTCATTGGTATAAAAGTGCAAGGGTAGATGAAATGCATCTCTTACTTAAATATAGGGTGGAGCAACTGTGTGTGTGACCAGCTTGTTCTATAGTTAATACGATTGCAGACTATTAAAACTTTTCCTTTCCACAAAACAGACATTTTATCTCTGCTTTGAGGGGGCAAGGTTTTCGATAGTTTGCAAGATAATAAATTGGTTAATGCTAATTCTATATCACTGTCGAGCATTCGGACATTAGCAGACTGCATATTCATCCAGCGATCTGAAAACTTACGCCGATTCAGTTTTTGTAATATCAAAGAGCATGTTTCTTACATTGTACTAAACTTAATTTGAAAGTGTGTGGCGTGAAGTGTGTTTGCTTATTTAAAGGTAGTTTACTCAAAGGCACAGAGAGGAACACTGAAGAGGCGATATTTAACAAACAACTTGCTGCTCTAATATTACAAGAACTTTACAAAGATTCGTTGCACAATTATGATTGGAGGTCCAAGCATTCTTTGCGACGAGACGCGCGCTCGAAGGGCGCTGCCCATTCGATGTCACCTTTGTATT
Organism: Leucoptera coffeella; assembly: GCA_030578115.1. Taxonomy (NCBI): domain Eukaryota; kingdom Metazoa; phylum Arthropoda; class Insecta; order Lepidoptera; family Lyonetiidae; genus Leucoptera; species Leucoptera coffeella. The sequence continues at coordinate 105,885 of JAMBLF010001263.1, forward strand.
GTAAAGTAGCAGCTCTATTGAGTGTGCCGGAGTTAGCCTTGCGGATGAGTGTCCATAACCGTAAGAAAAGTGTTAAAATACGCCACTATGCACATAGTAGGAATGAGATAATATTCTAAATGGCATGCAGAACGCTTGAAGTAGAATCATTATTGCGCAGCCAATCTTGTCGAAGCGTGTCTATAGTATACAAAGAAGCTTTGAAGCATGATGCTAAATAAGTTTACCAAGGCGGGGCTGGCAAGAGACGGAGCGTCCAAAGTGACCCAGCAATACCAACTGTAGCAAGCTAAAGGCTGTGGGAGTCAGGCCTCGGGCCTAAGCGCTGGCGTGATTGTTAGTGGAACAAACTGCAACATAATGACCATTAGAGTGCTGTTACGTAACAAATAAAACAAAACCACAGATTATGATGTTTACAAAAGTGAGTAAATAAAAAGTGCCCACTCGCAGTGGAGCGGAGTGGCAGGTGTCGTCTGCAAGCGGACCAAGCCAAGCGCCGGCCAAGCGTCCCCGGAAAGCCCAAAGTGCTCGCCGCAACATAACAGTGAACAGAAATAATAAGGTGATTTATACTATGCAAAGCACTTGGAGGTTTCGCAGCTCACCTGCGGCGTTTCAACTACCAACTACACACATAAAATATTGCAGTATGAAAAAGCATTGAATGAAATTAAATTGCTGGCAAAGGTGAGAAAGTATTAAGACCCCCTGGGTGGCAGTTGATAGTTGGCTGCGGCCGCAGGGGCGCGCCGAGGAGGCTTCGTCGTGCCGCGGAGTGGGCGCCCGGGGGCTGCGCACTCCGCGGCACCTGCGCTGCGAGCCTTCTGACAGAGCGCCGACGCCTCGCACGAAACGACACTGACTTGCTTCAGACTTCCATTCATTGGGTATCGCACTATCGTTGTCAGCACTGATTCGTTTCGTGAGAGGCGACCGCACTATTTACTTATACTCAGGACATTATAGAAAGCTGATTTATCTTACCAGGTGTAAGCAATGCAATACTTGAAGAGTGACTTCTTCCACATTTCAAAGCAAGTATGTTTCACTATACAGAACTAAAAATCATTAACAATCAATATTAGCGTAAGAAATTCAGTACAAATAGAACACTCCGGGTAAAACCACAGCACAACGTAACTACGCGGCCATGTCGGCTCTCTCTCTCACTCACTATCGGTGCAAGCGAGCGCTGCACTCGAAGGGGCTGGCGGACGATCGGCGGGAGGGGCGGGGCGGGGCGCGGCGGGTGCGGACGGGGTGCGCCAAGCAACTCAACAAACTCAGTTAGATCTATCAGGAGGTTACTGTCGGACGACACAAACGCAGTGCGCTACGGGTGGGGAGTGGTGGGGAGGCGGGAGGGGCGGGCTCGAGCTGCGACGCCGCGGCGACCACGCGTTACCTGTCCGCGCTCGTCCGTATACACCACGTAGGGCGCGTTCGGAGGCACGCAACCTGCCCGAAAAGCAAGGATCAGTGGCAAAGGCGCAGGCAGCCAAGCGACACGGTGGCATGTAACAGAAAGCGTCCCCACAACGTTAACATGACGGCGTGCGAGAGGGCCGCCGCGCGACACCATGCACTGCGGCGACGTCTTCGCCCACGACGGCCGCGACCACTAATGTACACGCATACACGATTAAGTGAGAGTAAATCACACGCTAATAGAGTAAAGTAGCATATAACTAAAGCGGCGCGCGAGGCGCCCTTAAGACTAAGTGTATGTTATATTACAATAGAACGGTGACAGCGGGCTGCGCGATCGGACACAGGGTACACGACACTAGAGTCTCTATGTGGTTTTCATCTTCTTGTAGGGGTTGGGCGGCTGTTGGTGCGAGGGCGCGGGCGGCGCGGCCGCGGGCGCTGCCGGCGGGGGCACCGCCACCATGTACTGCGGCGGGTAGTAGGGGTGGTGCGGCAGCGCGTGCGGCCACCCGCTGCGCACGACGAGCGGCGCGCGCAGCAGCTGCGGCACCGCCTGGCGGGCCTTGAGCGCGTGCGTGGCGTAGTGCGCGGCCGCCTGCGCCATGGCCGAGTGCTGCGCCAGCGCCATCGCTGCCGCGTAGCTCTTGTGCGCCACTTCCTTGGCGACGGCAGCGGCCGCCTCCACGCGGCTCTCGTCCGAGAGTTGCGCGGGGGGCTGCGGGGAGGAGGAGGGCGCCGCGAGCGTGGCGGGCGGCGGGGGCTGCGGCGAGGGCGGCGTGGCGGGCGGCTGCGGCGGGAGCGCGGGGGGCTGCGGGGCGGCCGAGGGGTACTCACATGAGACAGGCACGAACGGCTGCTGCAGCTGCATCAGCTGTTGGTACGTCGTGGGCGGCTGGTACACCGGCACGCCCGCCTTGTCGGCCGCTGGCCGCTTGTAAGGCATCACGCCGGGAAACGCCTGGAAACGATCACGCAAACGTTGAATAAATGTATATATATTTACTATGTAAAAGTTATTATTTACTTGTGGCATATAACCCTACACGTGCTATTTCTTAAACGCCTTTTAAATAGCATACTATTCATTAGGAAAATAGGTAGTTCCTCATATTCAATTTTTTTTTTACTATCTGACACTTATACCTTGAAAGGAAACGAACCAGAAAATAGTTGCTGAACTGAAGGAGGCCAATAATATATTTATCTTGGCTGATATGTCTACAAGTATTTGTTACTATGAGTATTACAATGGTAATTAAAAATGGTATACTCACAAAGTTATCATAATAGAAGGAGCCGACACTCTTCATGTCCATCTGAAACGAGAAAGGTCTGGGTGAGCGAGGGCCGAGGGCTGGCCGCTCGGGCGGAGGGTGCGGGGCGCGCGGCGAGGGGGGAATTCGCCGCGCACCCCGCTCCGCCTCCGCCACGGGAAGGGGCGGGGAGGGAGCGGGAGCGGTGGGTGGGCGTGGGCAAAGCGTGCAAAGCTCAGGCTGTACCGGTGGCGGTTCGAGGTCGGCGGGCGCCGGCCGCTTCTTCCCCGACTCCGACGTGACGCCTGCGGCCTGCTGCTGCAACATCGCGCCGCTCGTCTACGCGAAGCGAAGCGACAGGCGACGGGACAGAAACAATAACCATGTAGTCGATGCACAAAATACACCTAAAGCTCGGCAAAAGGTGATAATTATGCGCAAGTAAATGAACGAAATAAAAGTATAACAAAGCGTGAGTGCGACGGAAGCGTGGCACGGCAACGAAACAGAAGAAGCGTGGCGGTGTGGTCGTACCGCGGCGGTGGAGGCGGGCCTGGGCGGCGGCTTAAGGTGCGCGCGCAGGTGCAGGGGAGGGTGGAAATAGCGGCAGGGGTCGCGCGCGCAGCGGCCGCGCACGGCGTCCATGCACACCGTGACGCAGCCGTCGCCGCGCGCCGACACCGCGGCCGGCGGGTGCGCGAACCGGCACTCCGCCTCGGGCCGGCGGCACGCGCCGCGCTCGAACTCCCGGCACACCTGCGCCCACCGAGCATCAGACTCCGCACGACACGCCGACGGCGGCATATACACACATACACGCCCGCCCGTGGTTCATCAGCACTCACTGGCCGTTTAGCCTCCTACCATTTAGTTACGGTTCCGTCGCATCTTTACAAATACAGTACACTGGATTTACACACTGCCGTGATCAGAATGAATCTAACACATAACGGACAGGTGTCTCAAAGGGAGAGCGAAGCGGCATGGCTGCCATCTAGCGGAGCGACAGGAGAGGGCACTCACCTCGAGGCGGTCGGTGCGCGGCAGCTTCTGCTGGAGCACCGGCTGCTGCATGACGCCCAGCGGCGAGGCGGCGGCGGCGGCAGGGTCGTGGCCCAGCATGGCCGGCACCAGCTGGGGCCCGTAGTACTGCGCGTACGTGGACCCCACTCCGGGCACGCCGGACAGGTAAGGTGAGGTCGCCTGAAAGCACGAGCGGGGCCATCATTAGCCAATCAACAAGGGGCGGGCCTCGGCCAAACAAATAGCTATCTATTTATATAACTCCATGCAGAGGCAACAACAAAAGTGTTAAGTGATTACTCACGTTAAGCAGACATGTGGTAAGCAAGGTGAAGCTGAAAGCGGATCAGAAAGCACAATTAGAGCAAGCAGGGATGGCGGAGCGGAGAGCGGGAGGGAGTGCTGGTGCGTCCGTTACCTGCGGTGCGAGCAGCGCCAGGCTGATGGGCTCGAGCGCCGCGAGGTGGCCGGCCGCCGCGCCGTTCACGCCGCCCCCCACCTCGACACAAACCACACAACACGCTACTCATGGTGCCAGCGCAAGCCGCACCCTCCGCGCCCTTCCGGCGTGCCCACCGCCGCCACTGAGGCGAGGCGCAGCTTTGCTAATGCACAAAGAGATGGGCAACTGGGAAGGGGCGGGGCGATGCGACGCGGTTAAGGTGAAAGTGTTATATTAAATCACCTACGACATTAATATTATTTAAATAGGGTAAGTACATGCTTTTGGTCCACTGAAAATATTAGCATGCAGAGTTTAATCTTTCCACCAAATTGTTTAAACTGATTTACCATGGTATCTTTCACCAAAATATGATTTCTATTTCTGGTAAGTCATAAGATGCAAATACAAATTAAAATGTTTGTCATAACCATCATTAACCATATCGATATTGCGTATCTAAGAGACATTTCTAATTAAGTGTTCAGAGTAAAGCGAAACAACATCGAGATTATATAAATGTGTTATTATAGTTCACACATTTAGAAAACATTACTTATATAAAAAGCACACAGTAGAAATTTTATATTTCTCAAACAATGCCAAAACTAATTGGATAGATTTAAGTAGTTTCTTTACTATCCATAAATACGAGTATTATTAATCAAATACAGTTTGTAAAAACTTCTAACAATCATTTTCTATTACAGTCGAATTAGATAAATTATTTCCTATGATGAAATTTTGCCAACATGTAACAGCGCCCCTGGCGGAAAATAAGAGAACTCAAAATATTTGTGATTGGCATTGTTTTGTTTTAGTACTTTTACTCTTTATATAAAATGTTAAAAAAATAGAACAAAAACATTATCTTAACTAGGTTAGCTAAACCACCACCATATACCACCGAAAGCTGAGCGTGCATTGGAATAATGCAACGAATTAGGCTGGTCATACACATTCATGGATACTGATCAGTTTTGTTCGTATTTAAATAAATTTAAGAGTTAAATGCTTTGGTTCTTCATTTCTTAACTAAAATGTTCAGCAAATTGAACTGTTCACATGATCAAGTATGGCCAGCGTTACACTAAAAATACACTACGTCAGGGAGTCAGTACTTTATATCGACAGAAACTGTGTGGCGAAAATTTCAGTAGGTGACTGAAATGCTAGTGGTACAAACCTCCAATAATTTCTCTACTTAAAATTTATTAATATTTATATGGACATAGCAGCATAATTATGCCACTATACTGAAGATTTCGGTAATTCGAAAGGTCTCATTGCTGACTCACTGACGCAGCGTAGCAAAGAGGTTCTATAGCAGTAAGTCTGAAAGGTCGTCAGCTTACCACAGCGGGGACTTGCCCAGGCAGCACCTGCCCAGGCGTTAAGCCCATCTGTTGCATGAGGGCGTTCTTCAGGGCCAAGTGGTTCCTGCCGTTGATCAGCAGCTGGTCTTTCAGGTGTTGTGGAGGGTGGAAGTACTTGCACGGAGGCTTTTCACGGTTACACCGACCCTGGAATCGAGAGAGGTGGGGTTAGGTAAAAGTACTCGTTAAAAGAGGGAAATAAAGCATCAAATCATTATTATAAATATTTTTTTAACAAACGACATATAATCTTAAGATTAACTCGCCTAACCATCAAGTCAAGGATTGATTTAGTCGATTTTATTCTTGTATTAGATCCCTTATTCAATACAAAAACAAAATTCTAAGATCACACACCCTTTAAAGCGGAGGTTGTAATGCCAACAGGGGTGACTCAGCCTACCACAAAAGGGATTGCAAGCCGCCTATGTAAGTATCGTTTTCTCGGCGTGTTATGAGGTACATTTTTTGGGCCACAAATGGCGGTTCTTAAGCAGCCCCCGCTCGCTTCAGCGTCAATGAGGCGGGAGATAATTGCCTTTCAGAAGCGAGGCCTCGCCCTGCCTTCTCCGCGATGATTTATTTACATCTTCGTAATTAACTGTCGCACTACGTGACGGAAACGAGTTCGCGGATGCTTTATCTATCGCAACATTTTATTCAAGAGGAACAAAACAGAAAGCCATAAATTTTATGGACGCACCCTTTATTTGGGAAACTTCGAAGCCTTCTGTAATTAATTTGAGGAACTTAGTATTACATTGATTTTATGACTCATTGAAAAAGTGAAACAAATGACTCCTTCTAGGTGTAAGTAGCCTGTATGTTTTAGGGTCGTTCTAATCATAATTTGCAGAATAATGAAACTGTGCCGATGCGTGGCTGTTTCGCTTGTACTGGATGCAGTTGGGCGCATTTAGATTAACTTGTTACTGGCAAGCATAATGTTAGTCGGTCCC